>JAHWXV010937083.1:0-20381 GCA_024586415.1 Phrixothrix hirtus | reverse complement strand
ACTTACATTGATTTTTAATATAATTATTTACATATTAGTCCATTTTATTTTAATTTTCAAAGTAACGCACCTCGTAATATGATTTATTCTTACGTACCATGCCGTATTCACCACAATATGTATATATATATAGCGTGTTCCTAAGTTAATGACAAATGTTGCAGTAATTTTAAACGCGGTTACACATCCTTTATGTATTAAACAAAAATGAATATGTAACAGGAAAAAACTGTGCATAACTGTTGTGCATTTTTATCGAGCTGCACCTGCACCATTAGGTGAGATGATGAATTTTCAGAATATATGATTACAATCAACAGCGAAGCACTCTTCCTGCATGCTTTCTGCCAATTACCTATAGGGCTACCGTCTCTATAGTATGGCCATAGTATACTAAATGAAAGAACGTAAAGTAATCAATTGGCTACGATAGACAGAAAAACAAACGAAAATTATAGAAACCCTTCTGGTTTGGTTATATGCCAAAAAATAGAGAAAGGAGCTGCGAGTATTTAAGGGGTCTATTTTATGTATTTTAAATGCAACATAGTATGGGAACCACTATTTCTAGAGGTGATGGGAGAGTTTGATCGAATTATAATTGTATCTTTTTTATTACTTACTAATTTATTGGCACTTTGTAAAAGTACCCTCGTATAACATAAAAATCTCGATTATAGAAACTGATACAGATGCGCGCGTTTCAATGTTATTAATATTTAAGTTTAAAAAGACAATGTAAAAAGACTTTAAAAATTCGCGGAGTGCGGGAAACATTTAATAATTTAAATAATTAATTATATATACAAATGTTTGTAAATCCAGTAGCTTGTCTAATTAGAATTAGACAAACTACATATAATGTATTTAGTTAAAATAAGTTAATTGTATATATCCGATAAGATGTTATCATTTTAAATATTAACAGGATGAAAGTTTTAAGTACAAGAAATTATCTCAAAGCGCAAGAATGATATAGCAAATAAGTTACGCTAGTGGGATAAAGATACCGCGTCCTAAATTAGTCTGTAAAGAGCGACACAGGCCGCTTAAGGTACTTCGACCTGAACCGCGAAGTTAAGGACATCGAGTTGCACACTCATAGTGCGGCTCACCTAGTATATCAACCTTTGATTTGAAATATATAACCGAGCCTGGAAACCTTTACGCTTGGAAGTTTGTCGATATTACCGCTATCATTGATGGTTCCTTGTTGCTTGGACAATGAGTGTCTTGGCTGATAGCTAGTCATGATCCTCCAGTTAAACAGTTGCTTGTGCCATAAGGTAACTGGAGTATCCTGTAAACCACCGTCATATATTGTGCGCGGCCCGACTTAATTTTGTCGCTGCAGTTGAACGTGCGATTCAGCGGAAGAATCCGACAGATCAGCATAAAGAATTCATAAACGCAACTTTGAGTTGCTCGCGCCACAAAAGCTAGCGTTACGAAACATTCATGTAACAGGAACACATGAAACCCTTTAGGTCGATTATAAATCATTTATGTACCGATTTAAGGAACATTAATGCAAGATCGGTTATTAGACAACTTTCAAAAACCTTCTAGCATTTGTCTAAGGCCTTTAGAAATTAATTACTGGTGATAGAAAGTCTTTTCATGAGAAGTGCTAGTTGATTAATTTCATTGATACTAATCCAATAGTATCATCCGTCCATTGTTTAAATTAACATTAGCCGAAACAAACTGATTGCCATCAGCAATAATTAAATGCATTTATTAATTGAGCTTTGCGAAATAAAATTCAATACTTGATTGTCATTATTGTAGACACAAAAGGACAGTTAAACAATCATATCGTTTAGTTTACTTTGTACATATTTGTTTTAGTATTGGATTCCCAGAAAATACATAGATAATTATTTTGAATCTTTCATTATTATTTCGTACATAATATTTATTTGTAATGTATGACTTATGAAGGTTTATTGCCATATTATTTATAAACTAATTTAGCTAGGTGTGAACAATAAAGTCCATCTTCATAAAAGTGTAAAGAAAGAACCTGGCCTCACGATGACTACTTGGAAAAGCAAAATCTAAATAATTTTTCCCCGCGACGTAATTAAAGAAAACCGTAACGTCACAACCTATGTAACAAATTAGGATTATTTACTATTTTTTGCATAAAAGCTTATTGCTATAGGAAATGATCATTAGTATACAACCCTACCGAATTAGTATAAAATTCCCTATTCAGGATAATTAGCAGTCACAGAGAGGTAATTTTAAAAGTATAGACGGTTTTACATTCCACTGAAGGATATCGACAAATACATATGGAAATTTAAATAGAAATTTATAATAAAATATGGCATATGTGAATTTAGAAAGTTCAAAATAACTAGATTTATTTATTTATACACCTAATGATAAAATTTAATTCTCTATAGTGTGTATTCACAAGTTCTAAAATCAAAAACGTATTTGAGAGTTACATTTAAGGAAAGCATTATTTTGGACTCTTAACACTGACTATTTAAGTGAATAAACTGGTTACATATGCATTAGATATTAGCAAATCAATATTAAAATGAGTGTTAAATCGGTATGACGAAGTGCATAACATTAATCAACTGTGGTTGAATTCTTAAGAAATTTCAACCATGCTATTTAAATGCATTAATTTTTTAATCCATTGGAACTCTATACCCGTGAAATAATCTATATCATGAGTGAAGAAATGAAGAAATATAGCATCTCAAAATAAAGGTGATGGATTAGTTTGTGCTCAAAGTCTTTTATTCTCAATAAAATTATAGATGTAAAGTTGTTTGAATTAGTGTTTGTTCAGAAAATATGACATGTTTCGAAATATTGTTTGATCCCATCATCAGATATAAATTAAAACTTTTTAAAAAGTCATAAATTAATTAAAATCAGGATATGTAAAGAATTGTGACATGTTGAAACAATAATTAAATAAATTTAGTAAGTTTTTGAAATTTTAATAATAACTTTTATAATTGGAACTGTTTAAAATTTTAACAAATGAAAGTAATTTAATACATATAACAATTAAGACGATTGCTAGACAAACATGTCTAGTCAAGACCCCGAAACATGTTATATTTTCTGAATAATCACTAATTCAAGCAACTTTACATCTATAATTTTATTGAGAATAAAAGGCTTTGAGCACAAACCAATCCATCACATGTATTCATCATTCTCAATTTAAAGCATGGAGGCACACGAATTTATTATTTTATTATAGTATTCTAAGAAAGGTTATAAGATCAATAGAAAAAAGTAAAAATAATTCTCATTTTGAACACCTTTTGTAGCTTTATTTCATGCCAGGGACACTTGTTGGTAGTAACAATAAATCAATTTGTTAAAAACCAATTTAGTATTAATAAATAACTTTTTTGCACAATCAAGCGCTTTTGTTTTTACTAACATTTACCAGTTTAGTAAGTAGTCATTGACACCCTATGGCTGTAGTAACTACAATTTGGTCACTAATAGTTGTTTACATAATGTTCTAATAACGGCGTCAATTTCCACTGTGTCTCTTGTAGTTAAACGTTTAAATGTCCAACTTTAAACTAAAAATTCCTTAACTATTTTTAATTTGTCAATTGTGCTAAGAATACTATAAACAACGCGAGCGTTTAACTTCGTCTACATGTATCGGGTAATTTAGGAGCCTCGGTTTTCGGCCACAGCCCCAAACATTACCCTCGACAGTTACTGTCCTTGTTTCTTAATATACTACTGCAATACTTACTAATTATAGCTTTATTTAATAATATTTGCCATGCCAAGCGGAAGATGCATTTTAAATGGTTGAGAACATCTAAAATAAACCACCTTTAAAGGGCTGTAATTTTAAAAATTAAATTTTGCCTATATACATAGGAACTTTTTTACTCCTTTGGTATAGAAGCGCCCCTTGAAATATGTCTACCATTATTTCTGGACACTTTCTACTATTGGTATTTTTATCACCTGTAACAGCTAAGCGTTATATTAAGTTAAATATTCGCTTTCTTTATAATATAAGTAAAGCATTGTAAAAAATATTACAGCTTAAAGGCCTGGAAATTTTAGAGCTGCAAAATGCTCTATTGGCACCCTTTCGCATTTATCTTTTAAAACTCTCTAGATCTATGAATAGTCAATAATTTTGTATACACCTATTGAAGTTATTGTAAAATAAATCGTGGGCATACTGTACTTTTAACGCTAAATAAATTTAAAAAATTGGTTACTTTCAGAAGATGGAGGATTGGTGTTATCAAAAAGTTATTTCTGCGCTCATACATTTAATATGCCATAAATTTGAGTAGACTTAGCCAAAACTATGACATAATGTAGAACAAATGCCTTATTCTATATTTATAGCCAATTTTTGTATATTTTTAATTAAAAGAGAGCTATAAATAATATGTTTGAATCAAATATGTTTATAAAATTATTTTATTATAAATATTGTAAAGGTAGCCTAAAAATATATTTAGGTAATTCTCTGAGAACATGGTGAAGTCATAAACAGTTCATCACATTTCTTCATTTTCTATTTATTTGGTTATCGTTGACGTTCAATGGCTAAAACTCAATATAGTAACGTTTTTGAAAAAATAAAATTTATCGAATCGTTTTTAACCATCTTCGTTGACTGTAGCAAGTATTGCAAGAAAAAATTAGGCGTGAGAAGACACAAATCAATTGCGATTATAAACGTACGTGGGAAAGAAATCTAGCGGTTAGGACTTCTTAAGCAGGAATAATAAAACTTACGGTCGTCCTCGGCATTTGGAACTAAAAACCTTTATCGCTTCTTACTGGCAAAACTCAGTCAGCAGAAGAGCTGAAGATACGATTCAAAAGTAAAATAGGTACCGGCCTGTACGTGCCAGATAAGTTATCACTAAATAATATGGTCATCGCAAGTACAAGGTTCGACAAATTAATCTGCCGGTGTTATAGTTGTTATAAGTTGTGTGCTAGTTCACGTAGTGGAGGGATGATAGTGTTGATAGTTAGTGCTAGGATTATCATTTCAATTGTCAACATGTATTTGATATAGAAATATTTTTCATAAATATTATTCTGCGTAATTTTTAAGATCGAAACTTAACGAATTTGGACATCGGCCTATTTGATTCTGACTAGATGGTGCGTCCGCCCATACGGCAAGAGCTTCTATGTATCTCCTTAATGGATTCTGCTCCAGCGCCTGATTTCACATCATTGTGACCTTTAGTGAAGATTTGTTTGAAGCTATTCGAAGAACGCTTTTAGAAGTAAACCGGTAGTTTCTAGGAACTCGCAGTCAAGCCGCAGGAAGAGACCCAGCGGCTAATGATATACCTCAAAATGATATCAGTGCATGAGAAATGGGGGAAAACGATAGATTAAAAGGTTATAGTGATGCCGAACGGCCGGTTTGTCATAGGTTGTTATTATTTCTGAAAAATGTTTGGAAAACGAGCCGGTTGGTATATGTTGGCAATGCATAGCGCCAAAGATTGACACTACCTTCGATCCTTTATGCGAAATAATATCGAAGTTGCAACTACAAAACTGTCTGATTAATTTGTCGACCTCTGTATATACTATGTAAATAAATAGTGTCACCGGAAAGATATATACTTATTCAGAAGTAGCGGATGGATAAAAATCAATTGAAATTTGATGAGAAGCTGACTTTTAGGCGAGGTTGCAATAAACTTTTAAATTTAATTTACAGAAAAATTGCTTGCGGTTTTTTACCGGCTTTTAGTTGTCACGTTCTGATATATTTCGCGAACTGCTGTGATTGTCATAGTAACGCCACGATAACAAGCACGTTAGCGTTCATAACGGTACAAGTAGTGTTATGAAACGGAGTTAAGGTTTGATATCAAATTATTGCAATTGGTTGATAGTAGTCGTTAGCACAAAAAATAGTGTACGACACACGATCGTTAAGTTCCTTAGTACAACAGGTCTTGGTTGCTATTTCTCTGACTTCCGTTATAAGGAGCTTGCCGATCTTGTATCGTAATATACCAGGTTTAATTTAGGATAGGTCCAGATATGGATGATCAAATTCAAAGCGGTCGTTAAATTTAAGAGCTATAGTTTTCTCAGACTCGCCGTGAAACTTCATTAAAATGTGGTTAATTGTGTCTAAAAGGAACCACATGACACTAATGTTTGAATACCAACTTATTGAAGAGCTTGCACATGAATTTGCAAATATTTTTGCTTAAAAGTCAATCTTCCATAGGGCGTGGGTAACTCTTCAGATATTAAAGACCGATCAGTGCTATACAAACTGGGCAAAACATAATTAAAGCTAAGTTAACTCTAAAAATAATTCACCTTTACCAAAACGAAAGATAAGAACTACCATTGCGCGACTGTTGTGAGCCGAAAAAATGCATGTCTCAAAAGTACCGATCTAAGATAAGCGATGCACGGGTGATTTTATCTAGTAGCATAAAGGCAATCAGTTTGAAATTTACTTTATCTGTCTTTAATCTTAGCTTTAAAAACGCTTTGAGTGTTAGCAGTGACACTTTGGTGATTGTAAAATTCAGCTTCTTTTATTTGGGATTAAGAAAAGCCTGTTCGCAACATAACCGAATTAACTATATGAGCGGTGATTAATGAAATATCAAATTTTAGGTGTGAAATGTTCGAAAACAAATTATATCTGAATATGTTGCAAATTTTAAAAACAGCCTAGATATGGAAATTGGTTGCAGAATTGCAAGTATTGTACTAAATTTAATTATGTTAAGCCTTTTTAGCACTAGAACGCGACCTGTATACATATTGCCTTATTTTGAAGGCATTAAGCTCTATTTCAGTTAATAAATATTCTGAACCGATTCAATTATTGAATGGGTGTGAACGTTTCAAATATTTATGATTCTGCAAAATTAAATGCAGACAAATTCTCTCCAAAACAAAACTAATATCAATTAGCAAATACACAATATGTACCGGAAAATTGAATAAACCTGTAGTTAAGAGGAGTCTGTTATCTCACCTCGAGATTATTCCAGTTTTGTGCATTGATTTTAGCAGCCTCCACGCTCCCTTTTGCTCCCATTACTTATTAACTACACAATACCGGTTATAAAAGTATACGAACAAGTATACAAATTAAAAATCTTTTCTATTCGAAATTATTTAAAACTTTGGCACTAGTCGCATACGAATCTGGTCGTTACTTAAATTTACGCTATTTTTGCTCGGTTAATTTAGAGTTTATTATTTTAATTCCTGTATGTATTCCGCTATTTGGCACTATAGGTTTTCCGGATATGCACAAAGATTGTGAAATAATACTTGTAAATCGCTAAATTTATAATTTTATCACCAATTATTTAGACTGCGATGAACACGACAGTTCAGGTCAGACTGAGGTTCTAAAGCTCTCCACAAGGAGTCACTGGCTGTGACGCAAGCGTCTAAAGCGTCGCGCTTTCGCTATATACTAAGTAAATAACGGAGAAAATTAAGTTTTTTAAAATCATAATTGTTTTATAATTACGTCCTATATTTGTTTTTCTACTTTTGCGGTTGCTACTTTCAAATAAACCATATGATTCGCCCAACTTTAGTATACAATTTTTATCGATACTTTCCAGATAAAATGATAGAAATAAATAAGAGGGATTAAAAATGGAAATACAAAGTTTGCGTGGGCACACGGGATCATTCCCGGGATCACGGGCGTGGCAAGTTCTCAACCCAGCCGCCCACGTACAGCGCTGTTGTCGCAGAATCGACTATGTTTTGTTTTGGTTCATTTTCGAAAAAGATGGGCGTAGATCATATAGGTTATGAGTGTGCTCTCATAAATTCGTTTAAGCTACTTTATACTATGCAATAATTGCTTAATTACAAATGTCTTACTTACCGTAAATTTTTTATTAGGCCTTTCAAATGGAAACGAGTTTAAATAGGGCAGTCTTTGATTTTAACTTCAACACGTGTAATAACAACTTTGTATAAAATATAAACTACTCTATAGAGCTATTAACTGATTAAAATTTAACAAGTTAATTTATATTATTGAAACTTTTTAACATTTAAAACTATTTAACAGTTCAGGTATAAACATTTTAGTATTAGTTATTTAACTGGTTTTTATTTCGATATTTTAGTTTAATTTATCTGAAAATGATAAGAATTATTTAGTCGTGTTAAGCAAATACAAAAAGGTAAAATAGGTAAAACATATTGGTTCTAACAGCACAACAAAAATATACAATAAACAACTCCTTCTGCATAAATGTTTTATTAATTTATATAAAAACATGAATAAAATGCTAAC
This sequence comes from Phrixothrix hirtus, assembly GCA_024586415.1. NCBI lineage: Eukaryota > Metazoa > Arthropoda > Insecta > Coleoptera > Phengodidae > Phrixothrix > Phrixothrix hirtus. The sequence continues at coordinate 12,079 of JAHWXV010937083.1, read as the reverse complement.
AGCATAAAAAATTCATTTAAAGAAACTTAAGCTGAAATCTACCCTTTAATTAACAAGTAAGTATAATATTGTAGTAACGTTAGGAATTGTTTAATTCCGTCTAGTAAATAGTTTTGTGTTGTCATAAAAGAATAAAAAATAAGCCCATTTGCAGCCTTCTATTCTAAAACGCAACATAACTAGTTTCCATGTAATTCTAGCTAAAATTATTTATAATACCTTGAAATATGTGTTTAATTTAATGAGTTTTCGTAATCGGTTAGTTTAATAAAATATATATTTATAAAACAAAACAACCAAAAATCACAGCACACTTTACATAAAATCACACGATTTACATGATCGTTTAAGACCACTGCGAAATATGTTGATTAATTAGATTATTTGAGCGATTGTTATGGTGTAACAAGATAGTTAATAATATATAACATTATACGGGCGTGTGCACCCTCCTCGCCGTAGTACACGATCTGCTCACCGAGGGCGGTGGCGTCCCATCGCCCTCTTCGGAGAAATGAGTATCGCTAAGGGCGAATTCATACGGAGAAGCTCGATAGATGCTGTTTTCTCACTTTTATTAAGGTACCTACATTATTTAATAAGCAATCTATTATATGTATATATCTGTTTTCTCTTTTATCTATCCTGTATACAACACTTTAATTCTCAACCTTTCCAATTAACAAGGACATCATTTTTATCCTTACAAATATTTAATTCCAATTATCTGCGATAATTATAGTAACAACGATTTTAATATTGGAATTTAAAATCATATTTTTATGATTTGAATGTGCACGACTCGCAGTCACGCCGAATTAATTAAATTAGCAGCCAAACAAGCCTTCTTTTTGCTTTAGCATGACGTGATTAATTGCAATGACATAAACACCTTAAATATATTTACAAACCCTTTTGCTTATATTTAAAATATTTTGTTCAGGAATTTGTGTAGAATGCTGAATTGAACTACCGCTAAAGCTAATTTTAAAATTTTAAATCTAAGGGAAGGTTCTGTAATATCGTATATATTATTAATTACACCTTAACCAATAAATAATTTGTTATTGATTAAATCATCAGCCGATCATAATTTAAATCCAAACAAGCTGTTTTATTATTTTGCATATCTGATTGAAAGCACTTTTAAAACAATTGTCCGATTTCATTAGATCCTTGTAAAAACCTTGCAAAGAAACTGTACGTAATAAAAAGTTGTTTGTTTAAAAAACAATCTACCTCGATAAAAACTAGCAAATCCGCTTTATTCTTCATCTTTCTCAATAATTTATGATCTAATCGTGCCTATTTAAGTACAATATAAAGAAATAAATTAAAAAACCAGTCACTAAATATATAAAAGCATGTTATAGCAGAGATGTATACAGTTTATATCATGTGGCTATTTTCACTAGTACTGTTATCAACAGTAGCAATAAATCTTGTATTATCACAAGATACGCGTAAACAAGCATCTCCGCAAATTGTAGATCGTCCTACAGAAGCTGTATATTTAACGAAGTCTCTAGGGAACAACATTGAATCGCAAGGAGACAGAGATGAAAATATTATTCCAAAATACAATAACGGAAAGCCAATCGTTGCAAATGGAATTGTTCTCATAAAGGTTTTATCTGAAAATGAGACAGTTGATAGTAATCTTCGACAAGGAAACTCTGTCAGTAGTCCTCAAGTATAAAATTGCTAACTTAGTTCTAGTGTCATTTAATGCTAAATTATTTCAGATAGTCATTTATAGTGGAGGAAATATTAGTCATCGTCGTGACGGTAGCGAGGAACACAGTTCTGCATTTAAACAAGACGGTGCAAAACTATTAATTAAAATTGAAACCGCCTTGCGAACAAAAGGAAACCCAGACAAATCTGAATCTGGAACGACTTATAGAGAAGAAGCTGTCCACAAATGAAACGCATGCGGTGTTGGAATTGGAACGTAATTATGAGTACAATTAACATGCAAAATTGTTTTTAGTGGTATTCTAGGCCACCATACTATACAAGGTGCAATCGTATTTCTAAAATGAGGTATTTTTCTAACATATTTTAAAGTGTATTTAAGGATAAAGTAACCAAAACTTTTAATAAAACCATTTTGATTACCCAGTTTATTACTGTTCAGTAAAATAGGGTATTCTGCAAGCTGCAACAATTTTGTGTTGCTTTAGATCAGAAAATACTGTTTATTTCTATAAATTATTACGCCACTACACTAGTTTTAATGAATTCTAAATCTACGTAACAGTTAAGACATACAAAATCACAGACGACACATCGCAATAATTCTGAAAATTAATTTGTAACATGCCGTATTCAGATTTTAAGTTATTAAACTTTAAAAATTCGCAGCTAAATCATATTGTGCTAAGTTAAACTATCCTAATGTTAATTTATCTTTTCCTAATACCCTATATATGTAGATAGATCCTGCAATTTAATTATTCAATTTCACGAGATAGTGTTGAATGTAACTCATCATGTGAAATGTTTTAATTTCAGTGTTCTATTGTAGCGATAAATTTAAAACCTTCGACTGTACTTGCATTTTGGCTTCTGAGTTTTAGAAAATTGTAAGAATTTAGTGAGTATTTTATAATCAACTTTATAGGTTTAGTTATCTAAAACCAATGCAAGTTAAACCAAAAATCCAAATATGGATTTGAATGATACTAAAATAAAAAATCTGGTGTGAGACAACACATGACTTTCTCTCACTTATGTATGTACATAGATATGCAAATATGCAAATGTCCACAAATGATTGAAATATTATTTACGTTTATTTTGGGAATGATAATTGTCACGGTCACCCATCCAAGTTCAGAAATTTTCTCTGGTAACTCACTTCATCGCATTTTTTTAGGAAAACCTGTAAATTCGCATAAAAGGATGTCAAGGGCATAGAACTGTAGTAATTTTCAAAAAAATGTTTATAACCGTTTTCGAGAAACGCACAAAAATCTTAGATATCGCAAGAATAAAGTGGCATTTCCGGTTATTCGGTTTAAACTAAATTCTTGTCGTATCAAGTACGGAAGGTATAGAACTTAAATATAGTTTTTTGACAACTACTACTCCAAGTACTTCCAATTACTTGATTTTCAAAGATTTATTAGATAAACTCCTTAGTTAATATAAAACTAAATTAAGTAGCTAAGAAATTATTGTTGATTTCAAGAAAACCGTGAAAATGGAGAATTCGGAAAATACCTAAAAATGACGGAAATAAAGTGGTAATTCCAATTACTCGAGTTTTACCAGATTTTTGATTCTGGATACAAAGACGATTATTACGTCAAATGTATATTTCCATTTAGCTACGTCTTTTAATTTCATAGTTATTTTATTCAGGGTAAACGGTGAAAGTACCTCCGGTTACTCGATTTACGGGAAATTTTCTGAGTAATCGCCTGGCTTATATGACAAGGTCTTATATTTCTAAGAAATGCAATAGATTTTTAAAAAATCGTTATAGATAATTTCAAGTAATCTCTAAAAACGAAAAATTCGGAAAATATCTAAAAATGATAGAAATAAAATACTACTTAGGGTTATTCGATTTTAACTAAATTCTTAATTTAGCATACTAAGGAAATTTTGACCTCAAATATAAATTTTAATTAGCTAGAGCCTTTAGTTTCGTGGTTATTTATTCAGAGTTAACGGTGGAATTACTTCCGGTTACTCAAATTACGGAAAATTTTGTGAGAATTCCATAGATAGTGTGAAAGAGCATTAACTATGTAAGAAAGATACGAAATTTAAAAACAATCAAGAAAATTTCAAAAAATCAAAGAATGACAAGAGTAAAGTGGCTCTTCCGGTCATCCAATTTTAGTGAAATAATTGGAGTCGCGTTAAAAGGTTGACAGAAACTCAAATATAAAATTTTGTTGTAGAACTTTTTGTTTTTGAGTTATCGTGTTCACAGTCACGCGCGCGCGCGCGTACACCCACACACGCACACACGCATGCACACACGCACACACGCAAACACCCACACATGCACACACGGACACACGTTCACGCGCAAATACGCACACGCTCACACACGCACAAACAACAAAACCAATTTCCAGAAACATAATTTTCGTACTCAGGGGACCCGAAAACGTATATTTCCACTAAAATTTTGACATCGAAAATTTTAGTTGAAAACAATATTTTCTCTTTTACCTATATTTCATAGAGGGTAAGAGAAAGTAAAAATAATTAATAGTTAGTAAAGAAAATGTCATTACAAAGAAACAAAAATCTTGAACGGTGTCAAAGCTATAAATTATTTCAATAATTAAACAAGAAATAGCTGAACAAACTCAAACAAACGCAAGCTTTAACAGAAAGTATCTATCTTCGTTGAACAAGAAAATGGAAAAATTTTCGACTAATTTCTAACCCCGCCTGACCTCGCCTTCACCAACACTGAGGGTAAGTAATCTTTATCTGCGAACAATAACCCACATAGAAATAAACACGAAACGTTTTCCATATCTTGAAATGCAGTACGAAGTATAGCAATTGTTGAATTCCTCGTGAATTAATTCAAATCATGAAAAATTCAATATTAGAAAAATTAAATAAATTTACAATTATTTCATTTTTCTTAAAAATTGTGTAGCTTAGATAGTATGTAACGGTATTTTATACCTAACCTAAACAACTTCCTGCCCTAAAAAAAAGGGTAGCTTGAGAAATAATGAACTTTAAGCAAGTGTAAAGGTTACGTCAGCGATACAAGTATAAAAATTTCAAATGCGAATGTGCCATAACGAATTTGTGCCAATAAAGGATTTTATTTGAGAAGAATTTTAAAATCATAAATATATAAAGGACCTGAAAAGCCACTATAAAATAAATTACTACCGACTTAGAGCAACGCACGAAAAATTGAACGGGGTGAAGTTAACCGCTATTAAAGCCAACAGATTAATGGTTTTCAACCTAAAAATAAGCCGGCATCCATGATTCACCAAAAAATCTAGGAAAGGGAACTAACGTAATAGAAATAAAAAGGCTAGAACATGAAAATCCATCATCTTTTTCGTGAAGTGAGAGCATCTATCGCAGACACTGCTAACAGCTAGCGAAAAGATAAACATTAATTTTGCAATGTAAGTCAGACAGCTAAGATGATCAAGAACCCACTTGAATATATAAATAACTAAAGTAAATAGAACAATTACGAACGCGAACGTATTTAAATAAATCTAAATCCAGGAGGGTACCGAGGTTAAACGTGAGTTAAGAACGGTCCGCAAGTTGGAAGCCCGGGGACCTGCAGCGCGAACATCCAATGCATCTTCGGCTTGAAAAGGGAAATACCGTAAATTTTTTTGTTGACGATACTTGCGGCCCAGGACGAAAATAATTTGCAGAAGTGAGCATTTATTAAAACATATAAACTCACATTATAAGTAAAAACTAAATTCTAAATTTCCAACATATCTTATTTTAAAAGTTAAAATTATATTAGGAGTTAAGATTTGCCTCAGATGCAACGCAGTTATTGAACAAATGTGTTTGTATTTTATGTGACCTACACCTTAGGTAGTTTCCAAAAAGGTAATGTACGCTTTCCTAGATAATATTGAGTAACATTCGTGTGTAAGAACTGCGGAAATTTACATAATTTGCATATTACTTTCAATATACACGTTTTAGTGACTTCTATTTATTTATTGAAAACGTATGTCAAATCTGGTGAAGACGCACAAATTAAGTAAAAATAAACAACAAATTTAGATTTCACCTTTTCAAGTAAAACCGTCAGAACTATTTCTCGAAAACTGTACATGATAGCACATTATTTTTGGAAACATCTTGAAGTTTGCAGATTTGACGCAAAATATATATGTCACAACTTTAAAGATAAAAAATTTTTAATCAAAAATGTCTGTTGGTCCCCAAGTAGATCACTTATGATGGCAATAAAGAAATTGTATTTACAGTGGCCGATTTATCATTAGCAGCTTAGTCATTGTACTAAGTTTAAACTTTTTGAAAACCTTTTTTTGAAGCATAATAGACACCCTAACAAATAAACATGAATAATAATGTAGTAATTAAGAAAATAACTAAATTTTATTTATAAATGAAAAGTAAAGATTAATATATACCTAATCTAAACAATATAAATGGTTATTTTAAAAAATTACGAGCAAAATATCGCATCTTGGCTGCAACACTGTCATAAGTCGAAAAAACTCGTTTTTCTAGTTACCATGTACTTTTATGGAAAAAGGGATTGTCTTTTGATTCCAATACTGATCTAATACTAATTTTATTGACAAACAATATGCCCCTATGGCTCTATAAAATCATGTAAACTCTTTTGCTTCAACATTAATATAAGTAATGCATAACTGCTTGCTTCGATCTGCAAGCTGTTCTGCAAATAATTTCCGGGGATATTAATACATTTTACTATAAATTCAAATTGTGAATGTACAATTTTACAATTTTTGATTTGGAATTGTCTAAAGGATACTGCTTTGATTGGCATAAGGACGTTGGTAGCTGAGGAGCAATGAGATTTCGTCATGCTTATTATGCTTTCTAACATTTCTTCAAAGCGAAAAAGAGGTTATCCTATACTGTGACAATTTTTGCAGTCAAAACAAGAGCAAATATTTGATATCTATGCTTATGTGCAGTATACAACTTAAACATACCTGCAACAACTTTTAAGTATTTAATAATTGGCCACACCCAAAATTAAGGCGATTCAATGCATTCGTTAGTAGAGCAATAAAAGAAGAGAATGCTAAAATCAGGTCCTTTGTATATACCACCGCAATTCATGGCTGTTATTGCAAATTTCAAAAAAACTGGTACTCCCTATGAATTCCCGGAAATAGATTATGACAATTTCTTTGATTTAAGTCATTGCAAATGCTATTTGGAAACAATTTTACCATTGATGAAAGAGGGGCTAGGATAGTGCGGCATCATATTGTAATGATTAAAATAATAAAATGGGAAAAGTATAAATTCTCTTATACAACCAGTTATGCCGGAGAGTTTAAGGAAGTTCATGTTCGCATAAATATGAGAAAAGAAAAACATAGAATTAAGTTATGAGCTACTGTTTATACTTTAAAATGGAGAATACTTTTGTGTTGTTTGTAATATTGATACTATTATGTTGTGTTTAACATTATTGTTTTATTTTCCTGTAATGTTGGTAAAATAAGTAATTACATTAACGCTACTTATTTCATTGTTTTAAATAAAGTGTAAATTTTATCTAGCAAAGTTGAGAAACGTAAAGAAAAATTTGTTAAACAGAAAATAGAAAATCATTTACGGTAACATGTTTAATATAGATGTAGATGATATACACATTAAACAACAAAAATACAATAATTTCAAAAAATGAATTACTCAAATCTCGTTTATTTTACTACACGTTTTCATATTCAAATTGGTAAAATATAATTTAATTCTAGAAATGCAATTAAACTAGTGGGGTAAATTATACTCAGCAACAAAATCTACTTAAAATTTCGTAAAATTGAAATTTATAAAACTAAAGCTCCACTTTACTTAGTATTCAAATGGTGCAAACAGACTTAACAAGTTAAAAGTGAACATTATTTTTGTAGCAACAGTGTCACATCTGTAAATAATTATCAATAGAGTACGTATTTTTTAAAACTTATAAATACAGTCTAATTAAATACTCGTAATGGCACCGCAGTAAAATTTTCATACCCATAAACAATTATTTAAAAACGATATTTACATTTGAATTTCATCTATTTTTATTATGCTCGTTTTCTCAAAACTATTCTTAAATACCTTATGACACTGTTGCAGTCAAGGTGCGATATATAATTTAAGAAAACTCAAAACGATCCATTTTACCTCCATGTTTTGGTCATATGATCCCCGTTATGGGGTAAAACTGACTCTGAAATAGAAAGTATTTTTATACAAAGAAATCGCAAACATAAGCGTTTTCCCAGCACTAACTTCTGCGCATAATTTTTACGCCCATTTTTTTGCAATAATTACATTTTATCCATTTTTCTTTGGCAGCTGATGTGCTAAACAATTCAGAATAAAATATACATGCTGCATCTTCTTCTTCATGTCGTGTTCTTAAATTCGCCCTAGTGTTTGAAAAGTGTTTCTTTCTTGCGATACTCGTTGATTGGTTAGTTTTCATTTTAGTGCTTAATCTTTCTTTTGCTAGAACATAATTTGGTGACAAAGTAAACACTTTAGCTCCGCTACAGGAAGTGGCGAAATATCAAACAGTGTCACGATGTTTTTGTTTTCATTAAGATTGCTCTTTGGAGGGCATACAAGGCACACGGAATCAGTACTTTCATTTTCACCAAAAATGCTGACATCCTCGGACGAATTTCCACTAGTTTGCCATCCATCTGTTTCACTAAAAGATGTTTCATATTTTGCTTTCACAAAATTCTTTTTTGATTGCGTAGTTGAGTGCCAGGTTTTCGTAATTGTGGAGATAATATTACTTCTCTTTGCGTTTCAGCATTGTTCTTGCAATTTAGGTTAGAATTTATAGTTGGTAGTGGGTCATCGTTTGAAGTAGTCATAGTATGATCAATTTAAGCTCCCATGGGTCTATCGGTAGTGCAGGATGGCTTAAATTTTGGGATTATAAGGAAATATGCCAATATTTTCAAAGCCGCTTAGTCCATTATTTAGCGTAGCAGCTCTTCTATATGCTTTTCCCAATAGAGGACCTATGTTAACAGAGTTACAATTTTTCCGGGATTAGCTTTTATCAACAAATTAAGCTCCTCGTTGTAATACGTCATTAAGGGTGAAAATACAGCCACATCCAATGATTGCATCTTATAAGTGCAATGAGGTTGGAACGATAACATTATTATTGCATAGGATCTGCAGTATTCACTAGCCTCCGCAGTTCGCTGCGGACATGCCCATCAAATATTAAAAGAAGTTTTTGTCAACCGAGCTCTGGCAATGTTTTTGAAAATGTTCCAAGAATTTCAGAAATGTGTCTGATTTCATATATCCTGATTCATTATGTCAACAAAGAGTTCCATAGGGTAGTCCTTGATAAAGAAGATGCGGAAATATTACTGCAGGCGGAATAAATTGCCCTGCTACATTTACGCATAGAACAATACTAATATTTTGTCCTCTTTCAGAACTGGTTAAGAATTCTACTTGCTTGCGGCCTTTGTGCGGTACTATTTTAGATACTTTTCTGGGAACCGTTTGAATACCAGATTCATCCATATTATAAATCCACATGGGATCAGTAATATTATGAACGCTCATTATTTCCTCCAAATGATAAAAAAATTTTGCCACTGCTTCTTTATTAAACCCACGCGCTCGAACAGATGAAGCGACTTCTGGGGTTCTAAATGAAAGTTCGGGATTCCTACGAAGAAATTCTCTGAACCAAGCAGTACCAGAAGCTTGTTTATCTCTGAAAAATTTATGTTGAATACCGTTTGTCTTGTCTTTCGGATGTAATTTCATACCATGTTCTATATAATAACACCATTGTATAATTCGTAAAATTGTATCTATAATAAATTTGAATTGGCGCCAATTGTGCGGTAAAACTGTTCCAGGGTTCTCTGTGAAGGAACCATTTAACCACAAACAACACCGAAATTTGAAACTGGTTCTAATTTATTAATCATTTAAAATAGGAAGTTTTTGTTCAAACGTAAAGCATGTCCGTAAACACCTCTTTCCACCGATTCTATTATGATTTTTGCATACCTTTAAACTACTGTGAAATTCACTATTATATACAACTAAAATTTAACAGTGAAAACATTGTCAAACACAGATGTACTGTTTTAGCACTATTGGAAAGGCAACATACATAAATATCTCGGTAGATGATGTCTGTGTTCAAATACATAATGTACTACATGCAAAACGCGTACAACTTTTCAACTAAGGACAAACTTGAAGGAACCATTTAATCTGAAGGGGCCGTTTTATCCAACTCTCTCTTATTTTTGACGATGCCATCTTCAAAGGACTCTGGCTTCCTTAGGAAGCAGTTTTGGATTAAGGTAATTCAGGTTAAATCGACCCAAAATCACGTCTAGCATGAGGGATTTTCGTTTGGCAGGAAAGTTTTTAGACACTATGCACGCATGCCTACACACCTAGGTTCGAAATTCTCTCACTTCCGAGTTATCAATATTTTAAGATAGCAACAAGGTTTGTTCGGAATGTACTCCTTAATTAAATAGCAAAAACAAAATCACTATCCTTTGAACATTCTTAATAAACGTTTTTAATTGACAGTAACTGTCATCAGTTGCCAAAAATATCAATTTATAAATTACTGTAATGCGACAAAACTTATTTTAAAGTAGCGAGGCTTGCATTACAACGTTTTGTTATTGATTGCCTATCACTTACCAATATCTCAGGAATACTTCGAATTGATTCAATAGAAACTTTCGAGTTGTAATTTACTACAGTATTCTATAGATGCTTGACCACACAAGTACATATCAATAGGTTTTCACTTTGGTGATAGTGATGTCAATCTCACTGGTCCTCTTTCGCCAGTACAATGACTGAGGTAATAAAAACTGTCGAATATCAGCATTAAAGCGCGCTGGGGAACCATTAGTTATGACTATCGATTGGTTTCTAGTGGTATGTCATTAAGAAGTACAAGAAGATTATGTTCCAAAAATGGTAGTAAGTTGCTTCGATTGACGCATATTGCAGAAATACTTGGTGCCGAAATTCAAATACTGAATGAGGGTTTTCATCCAATCAACGCTGGTTGTAGCGAAAGTTGCTTATACAGTGTGTTGAAAGACTTGCCTCATCTGTAAAGAGGACTTAAAGCTTAAGCAAGAACTATTCACAGAATAATAGATGCGATTGGAAATCTGTTTCCAAGAGCACTTGAACTCGTGGAAAAGACGTGAATACAAAGATTGTTTGGTTAGGTTAAATACTTCAAAATCTGCAGCCAATACCGTTATACTGTTTTCATGATTATCTTCAATGGCATCGAGAACTTCCATTTCTAATTTGGGTATTAGGGCAGTTCTTTCTTCGTTCCTATTAGTAACAACAACAGAAAAAGACCCCGTCACCTGAAACCTGCAATGGATAGCAGAAAAAGCACCTTTAGCTGAACAATGTATTCCAGAGAATATATCTCTGTAAAAACGTTGAGCTTCACGATTATGGCCATATGCTTTGCCATAAACATAATCAATATCGGCTATTTCACGGCTCGCGAAAAATAAACGCAAGTATTCAAGTAACCTAAAAATGTTTACTGCAAGTTTTGGTAGTGGCACTAGTTAAACACATTCATAATTATCGATTTTATTTATGTTATTTAGCTACTCTGCACAAGCATCGTTCACAAACGAGTCATTTTCGAAGGTAGGTATATATAGTTATTTTAATTCTTGTGACTTGAAGAATATGCTGTTAAAGTTTGACCGAATCCTTTAAAAACAACATATATTATATTATTACATGCATTGAAACGTGAAAGGTGTTGCTCACTAAAGTTAGAGACACACATCACCGAGCCGTGTGAGAACCGGAGGACGGCCGTTACTCGGTGGAAAAATTGCACAATTAAATTAAATGGAATAGTTTACGCATACCCGTGCCGTGGCTGTGCGCCGTCTCCGGGTCGTGTCAGGACCGTGCGTGAATAGTTTCGTTTACTTTTTAACGGTGTCGGTCCGGGTACAGCTACAGATGAAAGCGTGCTTTTTTTTAAATTGCATCAATGAACCCGTTCAGCACTTTACTTGCTATACATATACATGACAAATAATGGTATACTTATTTTGCATTATTAGGAATCTCGTCCTATAACTAAGTTTATAATAAGAAAGAGAAGGATTAATTGAGCACTTGAAGTAGTTAAATTAAATTGTTCCTATGGTGAGTAGAATGAGCAAAACACTTAATCATCGTCATCGTCGATTGTTCCGTATCTATCTTGAGGAAGGCGTCTTTTCAATCTAGTGTGTATGTTCTTTTTGCCAATTGAATATATAGCTGTTGCTGGGCAGTTGCTTATATTAGAAAAATGTCT
>JAHWXV010937082.1:0-19497 GCA_024586415.1 Phrixothrix hirtus | reverse complement strand
ATATATATATATATATATATATATATATATATATATATATATATATATATATATATATATTCCACATTTAACTAGTTTAACACAAAGGAGGCTATAAATAGGATTCTTTCAACATCAAACAATTTTTGCAACAAAATAAATGAATCGTGAAAGTTACTAGTTCGTACCCAGATGTACGCACCATCTATAAGGAGTGTAAATCCTGATTTTTATTTAAAGAAAGATAAATACAAATAATTGTTGCTTATCGCAACTCATTTTCAATTTATAATGGCTATGATTTATTTTCCAGCCGTTTTTCATTATAATACATTTTGGGAGATCAAATTATGATAAAACAGCCAGGTAGGTAACACACCTTGCACAAACAGTATCTGTAAGCGACTTATTGTGTTACCTGTAAATGTAAAAAACAAAAATTTTAATCTATTGCCTATCTATATCAACCAAATTGTTAAAATGTATTTCTAAGTAACGAAGTTGAAGTTGTGTAGGTGTTGTATCGTTATGGTGTAAAGAACATTTTGGCTTAATCTTCACATAATTCGCGAACATCCTATATATCAGACATAATTTTAATTGATCTATTAATATCATTTTAAAGATGATTATCTTTTCAATATATTAAAATTTGTATCAAATAATAATGCCAGAATCACTTTCCTTTTTATCAGATTAAAATAGTTATTCAATTTTAAATCTCTTCAGTTAAAATTATACCGTAACATTTTCTTTGCTCATTAAGCAGTTACAAATGCTTTTATGACGAACAAAACCTATTAGTTTTAATTAAGCTAAGTTCAAATCGATTTTAATAGGTTTATTTATATTATTGGTTACCTATAAACCGTTTGTTATATTACCATAAGCTTCCTTTTATGCCATTTTAATTATTCGCTTGTAAATGTTTGATTTATTTAGCACATGAAGTATCCTGGATTTTGCGTTCTTTAAAATTGTATTACACTGAATTTAAAATAAGTTCACATTAATTTCTTATCGCTTTGGAATGTGCGAAGAGATTTATCTATTATGGAGGTCGATCTAAAACAGTATTCGCCTAGAGACGTGTAAACATTTTATGTTTAAGTCGATTTTCGGTATTAAAATTACGTTGATGAGCAGAATATTAAAATTATGTAGTAAAATCAGAACCAGACCTTATAGTAGTTAATTCTCCGTTCATCCAAACTTTTATTCATGGTAGCCATGACTACAATTTCACGATACATTTTTGATGAATATGATTTGATCGTAAAAATTCTATTTGAGCTAATAAATCGTATGATTGAAATTTGGAAGTACAAAAGTTCATAATCATGACATTCACGTTTTAATTTTTGAACCTGAAGTTTTATTTTTAAATTTTAAATGACCGCACACCTGTTTTGTTACGTACGAATTTTTCACAGCGCTGAACTACTAGTGAACATCGTTACTAGTATTTATAATACACTTCCAATTCAAGAGCGATGTTAATTATCACAGACAGTAGAAGTCTCCAAGGACCTTGGTCCCTGCGTTGAGTACTATGAAAAGTTTCGCTGAAATCCTATCTCTTTCATTCTGTATCACCATCTTCGATAAATAGTACTTTAAGGACGAATAATATCTCTCTTCGTACAATGCACTCTATGTTATGGGGTTGAGGTTTCAGGAAGATAAATTTCAGGACATTCTTATTTTTATTGGCATTTCTATAATTTGTTTTAATAATAAATGTTCTCCTTATTGATTAATATCGAAGTGTGTTATTTACCCATCATTTGCAGTGGCTGAAATTTCGTTCCAATGAACGTATTATTGGTATGAGAGACACCGAACTTTCGTTTACTGGCCGTGTAAATCGCAATGTTACAACGTTCGAGAAGTTCGTTCAGATGGTACGAAGAATGAATTTAACGTTTCTCTGGATCTGGACAACCCCACGGGACTATAGGTGTTGAAGAACTTCGGTTAAAACTTTTAGCTACAACAGACAGATTTTATACAACGCGTTCAATTGTAATAGACTAGATGGGAGGTGTCGGACGCAAAATATCAGTGACATCTGTTTATTGCTGAATAAAATCTTTCGGAGTGCACTCGTACCGTTCATTTTTGTGTTTTCCTCTGACCCCACTTCACCGTGCCTGCAGACTAGAATGGAGCAACAAAAGAGCAAAACAAGGGCATCAAATTGTGTTCCTTGGCAAGCCTCGATTTTGTTTGTGAACCCACGACAGTCATAACAGGGTTAGATGGATGCGTGGAGAACGCAAAGATTCAACAGCTACTGTGGAATGCAACACAACCCTCACACTAGGAATGATGATATAGGGTGCAATTGTTATGGTCATGGTCTTCACTGACGGCGACTTAAATGCAATCTCAGTTACATTGCCAAAGTGCTAGAACCTGTTGGACTTTCATATCTTTGGGGATTGGTAAATCCTATTTTCTAACAAGACAATACGCGTCCATATACACAATTGATACAATACGCTTTTTGAAAGAAGGTAACATTTTAGTCGACCCATGGCGTGCTTCATTTCCTGATTTGTAACTCATTGAGCATGTATGAGATGTGATGGGTAGGGGCTGGCTAATTTACTACACCATGCAAACAACTTTGCATCATATTCGGCTGCTGATTCAGGAAGCTTTGTAATGATGTACCACAGGCAAATATTGATCACTTAATTGACAGCTTACCACTCCGCCTAAATGAGTGCAACCTATTATTGAAGAAGCTCTTTTCTATTTCTGTTCTTTTATTTTCAAATTTTAATCGTTTCTTTGTAATGATAAATTACAGTGTTTGTAAAAATTTCACTAAAGTCGCTCAACTATTCAAGTGTTGCGTTTTTTGTGGAAGTGGGTATATAATAGGCTGGTTGAAAAAAATTAAGCTCACTATTCGATGTGCGGTGATTTTCATCAAACTACCACTTTATCTGGATGTATAAATGCTTTATAAACAACATGTGGATTTACGGTGGCCCAATTTTATGAGTTCTGCGAGTTTACGTAGTCATCAATATAGAACCATGCATCAGTGAACTTTTGATGAATAATATGCCTAGATTTTGGACAATGAATGCCTGAATCAACTGTGATGATTTGCTTGTTTACACGTATCGGCTTCCTTGAACTCACGGTCAATTGAAATCTTACATGGCATTAGGTGAGCACTCCTCGCAGCTTGTAACGGTACTTTACTACTCATATGAATCACGTAATGCTTCGGTAAACGTTAGTACGAAAATGGATCCAAGTTAGTAAAGCTAAAAAGGAGATTATAATATGCACGGGATTAAAATATTTACTCGTTATAATTAGCTAAGCCGGATTTATAAAGGATTATAAAATGCAAGTAAAGCTAATAATTGTATTCAAATCTCTCCTGATCTGTAACTTAATTTGTAATTAACTAAATACCTTTGCTCATGAAGTGTATTTATAAAAACCTTTAATTTTAATTAACTCTAATATTAAATATTTATTATATGCATATTTTGTATCAATGTTATTTATGATTTTAATTATTAGTTCACAGAAAAAGACATAAAAGCATTATTATTCATTTATTAAATTTTGTATTTAAATTACCATTATTATTCCTTAATTTATCCTAGTTTCAAAACTAATTAATATATGTAATTTCATAAACTAACTTCAGCTTTATGTGCACAAGGGGTTAACTAACGAGCTTCGTTTTACAAACACTAAAGAGCGCGATTTAAAGGCAAATATGAACAGTATCGTTGTCATTATCGACCATAATTTTATATTGATAAATTAAAATGGTAGGTCAGTCTTTGTTTATGTTGTACAGAACGGTTCGGATTTAGTTAACTAAATCAGTTTTCCCGGGTTTAATGCGTATTTCGCGTGAAATATTGAAAGATAGTGCAATGTGTTTTAATTTGAAAACTCGTTAAATTCACATAAGGGTTTTCTTGTGCCCGAAAAAGCTTTGTCGATCATGGAGTACGGGAGCTTAACTCCCATAATTAGGATTATAAGTAATTGTTCGAGTTTTAAATCAAATTTTTAAGCATAATTCTCCAATTTTGCATTAGAAAATTTATAAACAAACACTAATCTATGTAAATATTCTTAATCGTTACAAAATGCATTTCAAAACGTTGTATTTAATAATTCGTAATTATTAGAATACCCTAAATAGAATAAAGTGAGCCGTTTTAATTCAACAAGTGAAATTAATCTGTTCTAACCAGAATAAAGTCGAACGTTTCAACTCAACGTACGAAATTAATCTGCCGTATTAACCCAAATATTAAACTACAAAATCAAACGCTTCAAGTCAATGCGTGATATCAATTTGTTTCTCGCCGGACGGTATCTTATGCTAAATTCTATACTTACAAAATTCAAACGAAACCCGCTTTTCAGTTAATTTTAGCTGGAAAATACTTTAAGTTGATCATTTATGATACAGTAGATAAAATCATAACAGTTCACTTGATCCAATATTTGAAACAATTAATTAACTAGTTTTTAGAAAAAAAAATAAGATGATTTACAGCTTAAAATTGACTTATAAAACTAAATAAAATTTATACAATATATGCTAGAAATGTCTAGGGCAATATTGCTAATATAATATTAAGTAGATATCTTCCTGTTAATTAATTATTTACGTTTTTGGATATTAAATATCCCATATTTATAAGAAAAAGTCTGCAGGCACCGATAACGACTTTATCATATCGCGTTGTTACATTATTTACGTGCATGAACTTGGTGAACTCGAAGATTAGTTAAGCAACGTTTTCAAATACTAAAAACTACTTACGTAATCTTTTGACATTTAAATGCTTTTGATTATATTTAAAGTAAATTTGTATAAAAACAAAACAGCGTAAATCGAAAAAATTATATATACAGACGTTTTAAAATAAATATTTTATAAATAAATTAAATATATCTAGTTAATTAATGAAATAAATGACGGTTTGCTGAATTTTTTCATAAAGAAACGAATTTTAACTAAAACAATCTATAAATCAATCAAAAATATCTTTCCAAAATTCAGCAATACGTCACAAGCTCTCTGACACATTAAGTAGTAATATACAGTCTCCTACAGTAAGCGGCTTAATGGCTCATGAGGTAAATAATCTAGTCATGCAAAGACGTCCACAGAAACTGTGAGCAAACGAGATAAATGAAGTTTTCTTGCTTTGCTCACCATAGATTCAGTTGTTTTCAATTTGCGTACCAGTACTCTTTTCCTTTCAGGAAGGTTGCAAACACCAAATTGCGTTCGGTGAGTGCTTTGCATAGCCGTAATTAAATTTGCAATCAAAAATTAATTCACAAAGGAGAGCCGGTGTTGTAGCGTATAGCGCATTTTCGCATGTAATTCCAAGCAATGATGAACTAGATGTCACAAATATACAAAGAAACATCTGCGTCAACTTGTGACAAGGAATCAAATTGCCCAAGTATCACGCTCAAAAAAGCTAAAACTGAGGCAGTGAAAAATGTTCCAGTTGAATAAATAAACAAAGGATTATTTTAGTCCTCTAGAAATAACGCAAATGATTAATTACTTTCATACGTCTTTAGACAGATTATAGCGGTGCTAGCGATGTGATCTTCGCTAGCTGCTTTTTTTGTCTATTTAAATGTATTACACTCTCAACCATTAAAGATCGCCAAATTTGTATTAAGCTGCAGGTGTCACACCTTTAGATGTATAAATAAGCAAAATTGTGTCATGGTGTGAAAATTAAACCCATACAAATCTTTTGTTAGGAAAATTTATGTCATCTTTGGTTTTTATTTTTCTATGGATGGATTGGAATTTACTTGGAAGAAACATAATATGTCAGTTACTAGTCTATAAAATACGTTATTTCATCAGGCTCATCAAATTTTAAAATTTTTATTTACGAAACGCACTGTAGATGTTTCATTAGAAATAGGCTTTTAGTTCCGCATTTACCAATATACACTGTGTGCCAAATTGGGGATGCATGTATTGATATCTCGGTTAACATTAGAAAAGAGAGTCGATTAAATGGGAAATGTTTTAAAGGTTTTATGAGAAATTTGACGGCATCTTCAAATTTGATACAACTTTAGCCGTTTCGAACTAATCCAAAGAAATCAAAATCATGCGATTTCTAAATTCCCTCCTATCTCGTTAAATTGAATTATGACATCATTTTAACTTGGACATCGTTTAGGCTCTCTTTAATGTTCTTTACAGCGACACTAAATATAAATAAATACCTTCTTTTGTTTTTCAGATACCGACTGTAATTTTTTTGTTTCGTACGGATGCCATATTGTTTTTTTACACCATTCGATAGTGCTTTTAATTCTCTTTCCTGTGATGTATAATAGCGTGCCATTATCTTCTCTAAAAAGTTCAAAAATTAGAAAATTTATTTTTTCGATAGTAAGCTGAGGACCAGTGGATCCCTGAATTTAATTAGTTTTCTATTTATGCAAATCACATAGAAAACAAATACTTAGCACAGATTGAAAACTTAGTAAACAAAATTTTAACAACAAAGGAAATGCATACAGTTTTCTATTAACTCAAAATATCTAATATTCCTATTAAATAACTCTCTAGTTTTGCAGTTACCTTGTCTTAACAAATTAAAAATTACATTATTACATAAGTAATTAATTGTTGTATTTTTGTAAATCTCATCAAATGTAGAAACCTAACCTATCTGTAATTAAATATTATATTACTACTAGTGCTATTTTTCTTCTACTGGCTTTAATTCGGTCATGATTTCTTATAAAATAGTTAAAATTATCTTCGAACAGGTTTTTAAAATTATCATCGTGTGTTTTTTTAGATTAAGGCATTCGTATATTGTACCTTCACAATTAGCAATTATTGTTTAATAATCTGTTACTTGTATTTCAAAGGTGGATAATAATTATTGTAGGTGAATTTTAAAAATTTTGGAAGCAGGTCATGGAAACAAAGTTACCTATCACACGCGCAAAATTCTGATAAAGTCCTTTGTATCGTGTGCTTGTAATTATTTCTTCATTGTTTGTGTTTTTTTTCGTTACTGATTTTGTTGTTTCGTCAATTGTATTGTTATTTATCGTATTTTCGTATCTGCTGAGATTAGTTTTAAATAATGGCTAGAAATGCTGGAAATCTACTTTCAAACTCATGGAAATGCTTCTGTAGCCTCAAGAATGTATCAAGATAAACTCCCAGACCGTGATCAACCAAATTCTAGATATTCTAGAACACTTATAATTAACTTATTAAACTTTGGTAGCTTCAGTGAAACTAGGAACCATACGTATAATGTACAAAAACAACAGCGGATTAATGCTATTTTAGAATACATTACCGAAAATCCTACTACATCAGTTCTAAAAACGGCAAACGAAACAGCTGTCCCTAAGACGACAGTTCATCGACTATTAAAAGCTAATAAATACCATCCTTACAAGCCTATAATTGTACAAAGTTTAGGTTCGAATGACCACCAAAGGAAAACGCCTTTCTCTGAGTGGTATTTTCAAAAATGTCGCAAATAGCCGAATTTTTCGAATAAGATTATATGGACTGACGATACGAGATTCACAAATTGTGGAATATTTAATAGACATGAAACTCATTAATGGAGTTTGGAAAATCTTCACAATACCACCCAGAGGAGATTCCAAACGAAATTTGGATTCAGCGTTTGGAGTGGTGTAATAGGTAAACTTAAATGTAAAATAGGTTGGTAGCGCAATAATAACACTAGGGTACATTTTTCTAGAAAATCAATTAATTGGGCCAGTTATTGTTAATTATAATTTAAATGGGGAAATATATCTACAACTGTTGAAGAATCAAATTGTACCAGAAATTAGACAAGTTGTCGGAAATTTAAACGAAACTTGGTTTATGCACGATGGATGCCATGCTCATAATCGTGGTCATAATTAACGATTTCTTAAGGGGAATATTTCATAATGAAATCATCGCCAACAATGCAAAAATTTATGGCCAGCAAGGTCCCCGGATACTAGTCCCCTTGATTTTTTTATATTGGGGCATGCAAAAAATGAAGTTTATTAGTTTGAACCTCCAAAAGATGTAGCAATTTTAGAAGAATGAGTGAGGAATACTTTTCGGGCTATTAACAGAAATACTTTAATGGGAGTAGTAAATGCTGTTCAAGTCTGTTGTCAAAAGTGTATTGAGCAGATTGGTGGACAAGAGTCTTTAATACAAGTGTCTGCTGCTTAATTAATGAAATTGTAATTTGCGCTCCCATGTTGTAAAAATTTTGTTTTCTAAGTTTTCAATTTGTGCTAAGTACTTGTTTTGTATGTGAGTAGCATAAATAGAAAAATGATCAAATTGAGGGGTCCACTGGTCCTCAGCCTACTTCGACAAAACAAAAATTTCTAGTTTTTGAACTTTTGAGAGAAGATATGGGATACTATTATACATCATTGGAAAGATCATTAGAAGCACTATCGAATGGTATAAAAATGAATAATACATCCGTATGAAACAAAAAAGTTAGTCCGTTTCTCAAAAAAAAGACAGCATTTATTCCTTTTTAGTGTCGCTATAAAGAACATTAACAAGTTCCTAAATAATGTCCAAGTTAAAATGATGTCATAATTCAAAAAAACGAGATCGGAGGGAATTTAGATACCGTACGATTTTGGTTTTTTTGGATTAGTTCGAAAACGGTCAAAACTGGATCAAATTTGAAGGCGCCATCAAATTTCTCGTAAAATCCTCTAACACATCCTCCAATGTGGCACACATTGTATGATTCCAAATGCATCTTTCGTTCTTCTCTGAGATCTCTGGATGTTATTTATTATTTTTGTTACTTTAAAACTTATATTCAAATTTGTATGGAACAAAAATTAATACAATTTGTTTTACATAATCCTTGTTTGTTTGTTTTTGGGGCTAAGGATTCTGAAAGTGGAATTTCCCTGGGATGTCTTGAACTATAACTGTTATTTAGTCATTTTGCCATGCCTACTAGAATTTTTCCGAGTAGGGAGTTTTAACGTCGCGAACATCACACTGACATGTGACCTACGATTTTACTTCCATGTCCGAGAAGAAGGAATGTTTTTAAATTTTTCTGCGCTGAAAAATTTACTAACCTCGACCGGGTTTGAACCCGTCGGGGCGGGTTTGAAAGATTGATGACACTACCATAATCAAAATTATGACAGTTAACTTCTAAGCAAGAAAACTAATGAACTCAATTTGTGTTTCGTCTTTTCTAATAATTTTTTAATGCACGGAGACTGCTCAAAATAAATAAAGATGATCCTTCTCCGCTAGTGTATTTTATATAATGTAAATTATAACATAACCTTCTTAGAAGTATAGCAGTATAGATGTATATCAATTTTATTTTAATAATATATATTATTTACATTCTGAATTATCATAAACAAGATATTTAAAACACCAGTAATGCTTCATTCTTAGAAATGCAAATTTTGTTTATACAAAGAGAAAATGCTTATTGCAATAGCATTTATTGTTACACCGATAGAGAGAAATAGCTGTTTTAAAACTTCTCACTCATACTAATCATAGATTCATGGTTCACTAGATTTTCATCAGAAACATGTAAATGTAGATTGCGAACAAGAAATTCAAAATAACGTTTGCATGATTTATTGATACTAAACGATACTCCCTTGTAACGTGGAAGCTTGGGAAGGCTACAAAATATTATATTTTGTTATAAAGCAGTTGCAATTAGTTCCGTGAGAAAGGATCACAAACCCGGAAAAATATAATAATAGATATCTAGATGCGTTGTGTTACTATAGAAGAAATCAGAAATGTGTCAAATAGAAGTGAGCCCGTTTCACGTAAAAAGCTGCCAAGGTACCAAGGTCCAACGTTTAGTTCATTAACACGGTACTGTAGAGGTCTAATCGCATTCATTAACAAGATAATCTCATCAAATAAAACATTTATTTGGAAAAAAATGAAAATATCGCTCTTTGAGAACTCTAGAAAATTTGAACACAAACAAATACGTCTAGATCAATTTTACATATCGCAGAAGAATTAGATTTTATTTTAATATCAAACTACAAAGTATATGTTTACTTCGTGTAACCTATTCCAATATATAGGCCATTCATATCAATGATATATACCTCAATTTGTTTATAGACCAAACTTTAACATTTAATTTTAATTAGGTAGACTAAAAGCCGTACCCAGATAAATAACATAATTTTGATATTTCTTTTTTACAATTCATAAAAAACAAAGAATCGCTTACTTTTTTACAAGTGTTTAAAACGTTTTACCGTAGATTAAAACAAAGGCTGTGGCTTCGATATTAGATAATCTATCCTTTATTTACAGAAACACAATGTTCAACTTAAAATTTAATGCAATTAGATTACTAAACGCACAAAACTAAAAATTAATACATTTTCGTAGCGAAAAATTTAAACTAGCAGCGATTAATAAAACATAAAAATATAAAACCGCCAGTAACCAAACACAACCTTTAATGACATGAAAACCCCTCGATTTAGGTATGTATTTAACGTTGCATTTTAGAATTACTAACAGCTGCGCCATGTATTTATAGTTCATTCAATAAAATTATACCATCAGATCGTGCGTTACTGCAGGGGCTCTCAAACAGGTCTTTATAATTTCGTTAACGGCATTTGTATTGTAATGGCAAGGAATTTTTTTCCTATTGAATTAGAAGTTTGTTGGTGCAATTCAAAATCACCTTGTATATATGTATAAGATGCAAGAACTAGCTTGACTAAATGTAGGATCTTAGTAACTTCTTAACTGAAAAGGACTTATAAATGGCATACATGTTGAGTTTCAATACGACACTGCAAAGATATTTTAGTATACAGGCCATTGCGCTGATAAAATTCTATTGCCATGGTTTGAAATGTGGAGGTCGGCGTTAATTAATTTTGATTTGAAAATAACCTTGACTTTCAACAAAATTACACTCTTCCTCATTTTGTTATTCGTGCGAGAAATGATCGGTTGTATTCGCAAAAAGATATTTGAACGTTGTTTGAAAATTCGCCCTTGGTGTCTAAGTTTACCTGTATTTGTTGAAAGTCTAGTCTACTGTGGATTCCAGATGGGAAGTTTTCAAATAAAGACGCTGTACCTTTCTATACGCTTTTCATTGCCATTTAGGGTTCCTCCAAAGATTAGAATAATAATTTGAAGGGAACGTCCATAAATCATGGGAAATTTGTATAATTATAGTAAACTTACTATTTTAACAATTCAGCAAAATCTAAAATAAAAACGATTCAAAATCAAACGTACCTGTTGGGTATCGATGGTTTGTTTCGATCGGTACCATCGCCTTTTTCGAAGGAAGCTTGATGACTAGCTGGAGCACTGTGTGATATAGTTAGAGCCGTATACGTTTCTTTTTGTTGGGAGGGAATGGGTACAGTAGTATGCGTGGTTCCAGTTATCGCTTCCGTTTTTGACACCCACGTTTGCTCCAAAATCGGCGTAGGAGAATTTGATGTCAATGGACTAGAAACAAATTAATTATTCACTGCTTTACTAATTTTAGGATACCTAAAATTAATCTTGAAGGGCAAATCAAGTTTGTTTTGGTTTATTTTTAAATGCTAATTGCAGATTTGAATCAATGACATCCAGACAATTTCTCTATTTACAGGGGAATTCTGCATAACAGTAACAGACACGTAATTTCTTTATCGGTAAAAACAGTCTTTTAGACAGGGAAAGCGACTTTCAAAGTTATACTCAAAATTCGATATTCTTAAATAAAACGAAGGCAGATAGAAAAAACATTTTAACTGGCATTATGCGTTATTTTTAGAACTTAATGGTGGACCTACTGGGGGTGCCTTAATGCAAATTTGGTCTAAAGTGTGCAATTTCATTCAATTATAATTTTACTACAACATCGCTAAGCTACATCAAAAATACTAATTTAAATGATTCAATATTCCAACCTTGAACGGCTTTCCTTATAGATAAAAAAGGGCGTATCTGTTACTTTCCCATCCTTAGCATGAGAAAATTTTTAACTTAATCAGGGATCGGGGTTGTGGTTGGAGTAACTTCCTTGTTGAGTTTTTACTTCATTATTGCTGTAGAGTGAAAAATAATATTATTTATTTACAAAAGTTTTATAGGTTGCTTTTCCTGCCGTCACTCTAACACTTGATTTATTTAGAAAATAGCTGATATAGTGGTTAATGCTACAAGTTGGCACTCGGTTAGCTCGGGTCCGATCTTCGGGCCCACCTGCTCAGATTTAGGTTTCGAGTGGTTTCTTGTCTTGTTAGAGACATCTCATCTGAGATAAACACCGGGTCAGCATTTCAACTCAATCTTACCTTCAAATATCTATCCAAATTCATCCTTTACTTTACTATACCTTTCCCCATTCTCTACTGAAAAGAGTCTTTAGTTATCCTTACAGTAAGTAGCCTATCTTCGTAAGGGTAATTAAACTAACATCAACGCTGCTTTCTTGTTCCTTATAATTACATTTACTCTTCTTCCTGCCACTTTTCAAATTAGTATCGTAAACCCTTTTGAGCGCTTTTAATTGTGTTGAGTGACTACTACAATTTCCAAAAGACGAAAACCTTTTTCTATCATCTAAACCCTAGAGAAGTCTCACGGTGACAAAATTTGAGATATACAGCAGATGAACATGTTATGACGATATGTTAAAGCTGTTCTCCGCTTCTCTGACCTTTTTTTACGCAGTGTGCTTCATTAACATTCTAGTATGCTTTTATGATATTTAGAATTCACAATTTCTTGTAAAGCGAAAAATTAATCAGCATTACCTCAACGTTAGACGTTCTTAAGTATCTTTCCTAAAACCCGCCTCAAGCCTGTCATGATAGCACTCTCTCGCGAGATATATCATAATTTTTGATCGATAATAGATTGCTCTCCTCTAATAAGATAAACTATTATTTCCCTAACTATCCCGGCGTTATTAAAATTAACCGTAAGTATTGAGTTTAAAAACAATTAATGCATTATCGTTCTAAGTAAATCAAATAAAAAAATTATGAAAATAGTATTACCATACTTGCTGATTAAATAAAATTTAATGATGAAAATTAGTTGTTTTAGTACTTTACGTTTTTCGTTCCGTTAGAAAGTTTCCATCTGTTTTAGTCAACTGTAGAAATTAAATTATTCGTTACATTCGCTTTGCTTCTACTACTCTAGTTAATTTAATATTACGATTTACGATAAAGCAACCAAATAAATAAATCTGATTTATATACGATTGGTAACCGTTGGAACTACAAAAGTTTGCTTTTAAACGATGTTTTGCAGTTTTACAGATCAATTCTCCGATTTGTTCTAGTTATAGAAGGTCTTTGACCTTACGAAAGATAGTTATTGAGATATCCATAGCTTACAGCATTAACATTTGTGTCATATAAGGAATTTTCGGATTTAAGAAAACTGTTTCTCGGACTGGCTATCTTGTGAATAACCGCTAATTTCCTAAATAAAGAGCAATTACAAGACGGAGTTGCCGCAACGGCTTGTTATCTATGGAATCCTTAATTCGGCTATGCAGCGGGAGTATTGCATTAATCGAAATCTTGTGAGATATAAAGTTCAGAATCTTCAAATCTGTTTCAATTGAATCTGGTTCTTGCTTTATTGGTGATGGTTTTCATTTTTTATTAAAACTTAAAAAATTTCTGTAAAAGCTGCTGAATATTTCTCCTTTGCTGAGTAGTAGTAATATTTAAATCCTTAATTTTAAATAGAAAATAAACGCTCAACTAAAGTTTCTGTACTTCAAAATATATTCAATATGTAGTGGTTGTGTTGTATATTTTCGACATGCCATGCACGCAATTTCATATCAAGAAAACATTTAAATATTTACTATTCAGCATATCAAATGTTCATATGAAACTTTAATAGATTTACAGATGCAGAATAAAGAAAATGTCTGTTCTATTTATAAGATTTCTCTAAAAACTTTTTAAAAAGGCACTTTAAAATAACGTTTCATAATCAATAACATGGCTTTAAAAGTTCACATCACTAAAAGGCCTAGAATTATCATTTTTTGTATAACAATGAACTAGCCTAATGCTTTCCATTATAAGCAGCGACCATTCATACAATTACTATTTATTGTAGCAACTTTTTATGTTCAAACCTTTGAATACATCTTTCTCGATTCTAAATTTACACAAAGTATTAAATGGTTTCAAACGAAATTGACCTACCGAACCCAATGGGTCGTTTAGTTATTTCGTTAAATCAGCCAATAATATTTTATTCAAAGCTTTAACAAGAAACAAGTTTCTCTGATTAATGTGGCTTTTACAAGGTTTACTGAAAACTGCAACAGTATAAAGTCAGCTTTACCTGAAATAACTTATTTAAAGCTATATGGCATTTTAAAATAAAGGTTGAATAATTATTAAAACAGAATTGGTATAAATAAAAGGAATTTAGCAAATTCGAACTGAAGAGTAACCCTATAAAGTGTTAACTGTTAACTGTAGACCAAGAGAAATCCCATATCGCAGTTTTGGATCTACGAGTAATATTGTATTTTTATCAGTGAAACGCCCGCGCTCTGTTGATGCTTTATAAAAATACTTCCTCGTAACCTGTGCGCAATTAATTCTTAAAATTGACAATATCATCTATAAAATTTAAAATAAAAATTGGCATTTGGTTAAAACACAAAGTCTGGTATCTATATTTAATCATAAGTTTTACACTTTACAGGGTTTCTTTGCATTTTGAATTTGTTAAATGGGTTCTGCTTATGTGTATTTCTGATAATTAATATTATGTAGAAAGAATGAGTTTCATACAATGAAAAAATGCAGTAACATAAAATATGAACTTAAACTTACCATTGTTCTAAGGCATCGGCTTCCTCTTCTTCAGCTGCAGTCACATCGCTAGGTGGTGTTAAATATCCAGCAAGACGCAATCCGCGACCGCGAAGATTTGATCCGATTCTTAAGCTTTGTCGAAACGATGCCCTTGCACGATCAACTGCCCAAAATTAAATGTGCGTTACTTTAAAATATTATTAATACGACATGTAAGCCCACATAATGAAATTGAGGCTACAATTAATTGTGAAAAATAACAATGAAACAATATATTTCGTATAAATCAAAACTCACGAATATTATTTCTATTATTCATGGTTTTGCAATTTTATTATATTTATGTTTAGTTGTTTAGGTCTACTAATACGGAGAAATGGTCTTGACTATCCAAAGATGCTGTTGAATATACCATTCTCTTAATAAACCATTTCAGTAAAGCAAATTGAAATTCACAAATCATTTTTACGCAGTGAGAGCAACAGGTGACAAAAATTCAACGACTGTTGCAATTATTCCTTAAAAAATAGTGGATGCATGTGTTTATAATGACGGGCAGTGGGATGTCCCTGGCACGAAATGCTGTAAGCAAATAATCCAGTTGCGTGAGGTATCGACAGCATTTTGTTGTAGATGGATATATTTTTCAAATAATGCTCTATAGTAGCAACAAAATACCAAATACGCACATTTTACTAAAAATTACTCGGCTACATGATTATACGCATAGATTCTCGCATATAACAAATAACAGATGAAAAAATGACAAGGGATGGTAATAGAATTTAAATTATTACATAAATATGTCTTATCTTATCTTTTTAAAAAAGGTTATTAGAAGTTATAAGTTTCTTGAACTTATATATTATATATTATATTTCTAGGAAAAATCCCTAATTGAAAACCACAGAAAGGAGTAATGTGGTTTTTAGAGAAGCGAAGCCTCTGAAGTTCTTCTGCAGTCCCGTATTGCATAAACTACTTCTACTGGATATCATTAATACGACGTTTAATAAGAGTCCGATTCATAATGCGGGGCATTATTTTAAATATTATCGAATATAGACTAAGATAGGATACATTTGTGGATTTAATAGTCTATAGAAGTTTATAGTAAGTAATGTGTAGGCACTTTTCGCAATTCCAGTGGAAACCAATGTACTGTATGGACTTAGTAAGCTCATAGAGTTTCCCATATACTAACTCCGAGAAATTTGTGTCCTAATCCTAACTTCCAGTCTCTTTATTTCTCATTCTGATCTTGTCAGCAACGGTCATCGAGACGCAAAAGGAATGATCTTGAACAAGTTCGTTACTGCGATTCCACAGGCATGACAAGAACTGTTCATAATGGCTGTGGTATTGCGGCGTGAAAAGCCACGAAAAGTAACTGCGCAAACTATTTCCCAAAACAATCATGCAGCTGAGAAACCTAAATACTTGGTCATTAATCCCCCGCATACTTTCAGTAAACTAAGGAAACCGCTCCAAATTGCACAAAAGAAATATTAGAACAATTACATGGAACATTTGCAGTATATTTCTATTAGCAAAATTGGACAATGCTGTTACAGTAATGGACAAACTGAACACTCAAATACTAGGGCTAACAACGAAATACCGAGAAGTGTTCGTAGCTGCAATAAAGTCCGTTTAAGGGGCTAAAATCACCATCAAAATTTTTCCGTCATTCTTTTTCGTTAAATAACTCGAAATCTAAAACTCGTAGTGTAAATTAACGCTCGCAACTGTCTTCTTACGCAGTTTTTCCCTAGAATGCAATTTTTTTAATCCTAGCTGTCAACTTTCTAACCCCAGTTTATGGGTTAACTCGCAATTCTATGTTCGAATCGTCATATAAATTAAAAGAAAAATTCTATATATCACAATAAGAGTTGGGTATATCAAAATTTTTTGATTGTTATTTATACCGTGTGGTCTAGAAATAGTTGGAAAAAAGTTGTTGGGATTCGATTAAACTCACCAAAATAAAGAGAAAAGTTCCTATAAATATGTGTCTGAAAATGACTACTTTCGGAGTTACAACATGCACTACACTTTTATACAAAATAAACAAATTATAGCTGAATTGAAGGTAGAGTGTTGATAACGTAATTAATAGTTCACTATTGAAATGGTTAGTTTACTAATCATCGAAATAACATGTTATATATGGACTGGTTTAGCCCAAAGGTTGTGTCACCAAACTTATCCACATCTTGAATGTCTTGCAGTAGTCAATTTTGTAAGCATACATCAACATTTGCGAGAAACTAGTTCATTCAAAATTAGAAGTGCTGATCGTGGAGTTCAGAGTAATGTAATAAGAACAGTCAATATGGAGAAAGAGGTGTTGAAGATAATTCAATGGGAGCCCACGACCAGTAAGTAGAAAAATTAGTGCCGAAATTGATGTATAACACCAATCCGTCTTAAGAGTTTTGCATGAACAACAATTGCAACCATTTCATGACCAAAGCATACAAACCCTGTTAGAGGTAGACTATCCACGGGTCTCGAATTAGTTCGACGATTTTTGCAAAAATGTTTAGAATCCGAGTTTCACGTGGCACTACTTTTCATTGATGAAACTATGTTCACTAGAGCCGCAATTATAAACTTCCAAAACACCCATCATTGGTTAAAATGAAAATCCACGCATTATTATACAAAGCAGACACCAACAACGATTTTACTTCAACATATGGGGTGGAATTGTTGAAGATAGATTGATTGGTCTTTATTTATTTCCTCCCACCCTAAACGGTTCAATTTATATAAACTTTTTAGAAGAACAGTTGCTTGATAGGTCACGTTATTGATAGGATATCAAATATAGCAAATCCATGACGGAACGCCGGCACATTTCAGTATTGTTGCTGTAGAAATTTTGAATTTCGTTTATTCAAATAGATAGAATGGAAAAGATGGGACCTATTCCATGGCCCGCTCGCTTACCCAATTGTTGTCCTTTGCACAACTTTCTCTGGAGACATCTAAAAACACTTGTTTATGATACTCCTGCAATGTATGTGCAGGAATTAAGACAGAGGATTTTAAACAGCGGCGAACATATCAGAAATACACCAGGAATATTTGGGCTCGTTCGATAATCGATGCAAGCATGCAAGCATATGTTTAAACTGGTGATGGACACTTTCAGCAGTTTTGTAAGCTAAAACTAAGTCTGCTTAATTTTTTATACCTTGAACAGATTAATTTATTTATTTGGTATGAAAAGTGTAGTACATGCTGGAACTCCGAAAGGAGACATTTTCGGATACATGATTATCGAACATATTTCTCCAACTATTTCAGAACCATCCTCTTTAAGGGCTGATAATGGATTTCGAAATTTTGAATTTCATGCATTCTATTTAATTGTTTATTACGATTATAAAAACATTATAGAAATTTTCATCTTATATGTGTTACAGTTAAAACGATAATTTTGCGCTATGCTTAAATAAATTAAAAATTTATCCCAATACTGTAACACTTTGTATTTTCGGTAAGAAGTCAAAATGTACTACACCGATTTCCTTGAAGCTTACAAAATCTCGTTGTATATATTAAAAGGCACATATTTTATATACTTTGATTAAACTTATAAAATTTATTTCTGAATTTAATCGCATCCATATTTGCCAATCGCGAAGATGTTTTTAAACATTTATCGCAGAGATCTATATTTGAAGCGATATACCAAGTGTGCTGTTACCAAATTTGTACATTTAAATTAAAAACTTTATATGGAAATTTCCAGAATGGACGATGTTGTTTTATATAAATAGAGACGTTATCGCAAAGTTCATTATAAGCTACAAGATAAGAGGATTGATAACATGTTTCTAAATATAACAAGAAAATTATATGTTGCATAAATTACGCGTAGGTAATTGTAATAAAACAATGTTTGTTCTACACGATAAAATTATTAATATTATAAAGCTATAAAATGACATTATAAGATTTTTAAAACTATAATTATCATGATAGTATAGTTTAACGGTAGCCATGGAAGAAATCCTGTAAACATAACGCTTTCTTACCCCAAACACAAGGGATTATTACAGGTTGCCCACATTTGTCACCTCCTAGTTTATTTGTATGCAGAAATCAAAAGAATTTTCAAAATACAGCGTTCTGTTGCAAATGTCATACCACGGTTGTTGAAACAGGTTGACAAAAAGGTTGCTATATCAATTGATTATGTGTTAG
Source organism: Phrixothrix hirtus (assembly GCA_024586415.1). Lineage (NCBI taxonomy): Eukaryota > Metazoa > Arthropoda > Insecta > Coleoptera > Phengodidae > Phrixothrix > Phrixothrix hirtus. The sequence goes on along the minus strand of JAHWXV010937082.1, from coordinate 405 downwards.
ATGCTTTAACCTTAAAATATCGTTACGTCTATATAAATTAACATTTAAAGCTTGTATTTAATCGGTTGCACCTTTAGCAGGATATGCTTATTTGCGGTAATATCATCGGCAGGGCATTGTCCACTCCAGGAACCTAATAACAATGGTGACTTGTCATCGGCATCTTAACGATCTTTAGAATTAAGAGCCGTTGCTAATTCTGGAATTCTTGAACAATTCTTGGGCTTATTGAGTGTGCTAGTTTTAAAAGTGGCACCAGTCTTGCCCTATCAGTTCTAGTTTTGGAGATACAGTACAGAAACTTCGTAAGTCAATTCAACTGCATCTGTTATTTTCAATATGAAGAAAACAGTGCTTGTTTATATATATATATATATATATATATATATATATATATATATATAT
>JAHWXV010937050.1:0-14349 GCA_024586415.1 Phrixothrix hirtus | reverse complement strand
GAACACTTAATTGTTGTGAGTGACCTAATTGCCACCGCTAAAGATGTTGAATCAATAAATTACTAAAATGAGTAAAACACTTTATTTTCTGATAATACAAATTGTTGTTACCATGCTCTGTGTCTTACTAACCTTTTACGTACTAAAACTTGTACCTGTTCCTTCTTCTACCTGACTTTGATTGACAGGTAACACCTTCGTCACATACAACAAATGTTTTATTTACTTAAATGAATAAATTCGTTTCGTAATGTAAAACATCTTAGCCGTAAATTAACTGCTTTTATTATCATTTATTTTAAATAATCCAAATACTTCTTTGATTGCTTTTATTATTTTAATGGTTTTATTTCGTTATGTAAATAACATACACTTTAACTTTTATTTAATAAATAGACAAATCGACATTTTGTATTTTTTCGAGAATAATAACAAACCTTGATTTTTAACAATACGCAAGCTAGGTAGCAAGACAAATAACAGTACTCGTATGTGTCATTTAAGTCGTACATTAGAGCCACCCCTAATAAAGTTAGTTGGGCGTTAACCCTAAATATATAAAATAAATAATTAGATATCGTTCGATCAATAAGTAATTGAAGTAAGTCAATTAAAAAGTCACGACCAGCAAACAATTATAATAAAAAATTGTTACAGCCAGCGCAACGGGTAGAACAAAACTTAGGCAATATAGTTGAAGGGTGTTCGAATATTCCACCTTATTTAAGCGATAATCATACGATATTTATATTTGTTTGTGTTTTAAATTCTGTTCACTTTTATCTTTAAAGAGATCGGTCTGCACATGGATGTATAACTTTTTCAATGGCAAGGTAAATATGTAGATACAAATAGAATAATGAAAATAACAGTATACGTTATCTAGGTACGGCAAAAGGCAATCTGTTCTTTTCTTATTAATTGAAACCCTATACGATGGTCGATCATTTATAAATTGTACGACCTTTTACCTCACAATCAGTTACTTTGCACACAATTAATAAAATAATTACTAATAAAGACAAAATAATTGGTTATTTGTAGTTCTAACTACACATACAAAACAGGCACACATAACAATACACGTAGAAAATATTGAATGTGTCTACTTTTAATTAATATCAAAACATCCCTTGACAATAACTATTGTTGTCCAGTTTATACTTCTCAAAGAATGTGATTTTTTCTACGATAGCAATTTGTTTTAAAGTATACATTTATAATTGTTACCTCTTTTTATTCCTGAATTTTGAATATTTCTATCTTTCTTCAGAAATATTGGTCTATATGAATGATTACAATAACTACAATATATTAAACGTTGAACCGTTTTAAAAGTAATAAAATAATGTAATTACGTACGTACATCTACAAAAAAGATTCTGCATTTTCTATTGCCAAATTAATTTGAATATTTATTTAAGAATTCGGAATATTTTTGATTCTAGATTGTTTCTGAATTAATTTTAAATTTTCTACCGCTGAATACTGTAAATTGAATTTAAATTCACGACAAAAGTCAAATTTAATTAGGTTTCTTGCAGCACTTTGTACGCTTCCTTAATAAATTTACTTCTGTTATTCCTTCTCGAAATAAACAGGATAATACTAAAAAAATCTTCAAAGTATATTAGAAGTTCATTACAATTTTAAATGTAACTTTCTACTTATAACATTGAATCCCTTATCAGTTCAAAGGTTGAAGTCAAGATCTTTTGATCCTACTGCTTCAAAAACCTCACAGGATGACAATAATTAATTTCTTGGGAAACGATTTATTTTAGGACTGAATTTGTCTGCGGTGTTAGGAATTGAAATTAAACGCTCTATTAACCCTAGATTTGAAGGGTTAGTACGTTAAGGGTATAGTGATAATTAGAATGCGTGCCCACTTTGGTAGTCTATAAAATATAAGAGGTTAGATGTAAATTTGGAAGTTAGCTAATTTAAAATTTACATATCTAACGGAAGTTGCTGATGTATTCTATTAAATAATTTAGGATTAATTAAAAGCTATTAAACATCAAATGATTTGTTTGTTGAAGCCTTAGTTGGAAAGCTTTCTTCGTGTAAAGTAAAGCTACTTCCTTGCCGATAAAAAAGATCATGAAATAACTCTGTAAATATAATAATTAAGGTCTTAAAAGTTTATTGTTGAAAATCGTGGTAATTTTTTGACTCAATTACTGTTAGTTTAGTTTTACTAATTATATTTTAGAAATGCTACCAATATGTAGATATTCTGGCATAATAGTAAGAATTAAATATTGGAAAACGTAAAATAATATCAATGTCAGTAAATAATATTTTAATACCAAAGTTGAGATTCGTCCTGGCATTGTTGTTGTGTTTTCTTGGAGTAAATTTGTTTTTTATTGATTTCACTGTTGCTCATTTAGCTCATTTGCAATATTAGTCTTTCGTCTAATTTAAAAGTTAGTAGTAAAAGAAGAGTAATACAATGTACATCTCAAAGCCACCATTTCACTGATATGGAAATCGTTATTTTTACATGTTTTTGTATTATTATTCTCTCGCAAAGATCGCTTCCTTGCAGCTTTTATTTAAGCTAGCAAAAACATCTTTTTGTTTATTTTCGTGCGACTGATAGGGAAATGAGCTTTAAAATATGCCTGTACAGCGTTGTATAGCAGTGTGATTTGTTGTGCTTTTCAAATAACCGATCTTTAAACATAAATTTATATCGTATGAATTTAAATTATTTTTCATCTCTGGCATACTTCAAATTTGATTTTAAATTATCAACATATACACAATGGATGTACATTTAGCGAAGTCGAATTTTATAAACAGACTATAGATCGTCTCAAGTTTTTGACTCAGGGTAGGTCTTATGGGAATATTCCACATTGTTGTCAAGTTTTTTGGAGTTTTGGCTGTAAAACTGAACAGTAAACGTTATTATAAACAAATTAAATAACGCGCACATTAAAATAATATATTATTTACAGTCTTTGTGTATTTATTGGAAACCTTTGAAATTGATGTATCCAACTTCACATTGATGGTTGGAGAAAAATGGATACCATAATGTACAATTCTTAAAAATTACATACAAAATTCAATGTGGATAGACAAACAGAAAAGTACAAACGTAATTAGATTAATAAAAATTAAGATAAAACCTTCAGCCCATAATTATTATTGAAATAATTTTTAAAGCACTTCAAGAAACTATTTGAAGGTCTTCTGATGACGATGATGACTGTGAAAAATGAAATAAATTCTTCAATGACAGCTTGCAAGTTTTTTTATTATGATCAATATAATTTGTCAAGTTTGAAATGTGACACTACAGTAACAATTTTTAATTAACTCCGGCACGTCTTTTACTTTGAATCTGATGCTTGATTTGTGCCCAAACCATTTTGATTGGGTTTAGTTCACAATGATATGGTAGCAATCAAAGGACCTCGTGTCCTTTCCCTGGCACAATCATGTTAACTTATTTTTGTCAAACTGAGACCTAATGTGTGATGCACAAGCTAGTACATCTCTTTTTATTTGTTTCTCATTTAACCATTCCATGATTTGATCTTTCCGCCAAGTTATGAGAATTTTTTCTACCTTCCAGGTATGATATGCAGTATTGTCAAGAACAACTACTGAATTTTGTGGTACATTTGGAAGAGTCGTTCTAAAACACTTCTCTTAAGTATCTAGATCCATTTTATTGTGGACATCTGCAGTATTTTTCTTACAAAGAATGTAAGTTCAGCATGGAAACAAACCCCTTGTTACCACCTGCATGCAGTAATACAAAACGTGGTCCTAGCCCACTTGATAATTTTAAATCTGTGCTTATTCCTCTAATAAAGGCTTGACGAATGCCATGAATAGTAAGTATCTGTGTCCAACATTCGTCCATGGTTCATCCGTATATATAATATTTCTACCTAAAAAACATACAAGCGTATAAGTGTAACATTATATAGTGTAAAGAAATTAATCAAATTATTTAATATCATATAAGTATTTATACCTTCATCTAGCGATGTCATTGTGCTTAATAAGAAAGCTTTCTCTTCCTACTTTTTTAAACTCAAAACCCGCATCATGCAATAAGCTATGAAGAGTTGCTCTTTTGAAATGATTAGCGTCATTATTACTAGAAACAAGAATTTTATTCAAGGTAGGTGATTTATTTACAACCAATAAGTGCTGCTTCAGTCTAATCACAATGTACGAAGATGATTATTTGTGTCTTCGTGGACTTGACAATAGGCCTTGATGTTCTTGTTCTGTGAAGCATAAAGCTTTAGTTGCTTCTTTATCGACAGCACTCATATTCAAGGATTGTGTAAAATAATTCAACACGTTGATAATCACATGCTTTCCCTTGCAACTCAATTTTACTCTCTGCATCTTTTTTTATACGCAATCTCCATTACTACGCCGCTGAACTATTTTTAAATATTAGGTTAAAGGTTTAACCACTTACAGTAATTAAAAATATGCACTTACCTTTTAAATACCTTTAAATAATAATATGCGTTCTGCAAAGAACGGTGTATCAAACACTATGATTAGTTTAAGGAAAAATATAACAAGATAAACAAGACCGATATTTTAAATTTGACAGAATGACACTTAATTTTACTATTAAATTCGTATACATATAACTTGGCCGGCCCTGACTGGTGTAGTAGACAGCATATGTGCCTCTACACCCAAGGAACGCGGGTTCAAACCCGATCGAGGTCAGTAAATTTTTCAGCGGAGAAAAATTTAAAAAACATGTCTTCTTCTCGGACAAGGAAGTAAAATCGAAGGTCCCGTGTCAATGTGATGTTTGGCATGTTAAAACTCCCTATTGGCGGTGGAACTCCTCCAGATTCGGCAAAATTATAGTAGGCATGGCGAAATGGCTATATAACGGTTCTAGTCCAAGAGGGCCAAGGGAAATTCCGCAACCCGATCCCTCAGCCACAAAAACAAACAAACATATAACTTGCAACATAGAAACGGTAAATAAAGAAAGCGTTATTTATAAATCGTAAAAGATAGTAAGACAAACAAATATCCAATGAGATCCCTACGGAATCTAAAACTTGAGACAATCTTATAGTTCAAATACGTATTAGGTAGATACATACATAATATTAAGTGTATTTGAATCAATTCGATTTTTGATTATACGCATGAAGCTTTTTGAAATGTCAAACTTGCTTATATTTTCCCCAGGGTCTGTGTTTTACTGCCACTTTGGAGTCCTGGTGAAGGGAAACTTCCATTTTGGCAGTTTAAGCACAGACCATTGGCACCTGTAGCTTTTCTTTTACATATTTAAAAGTTGATAGGTCAATAGGCATAAATATTGTAGGTTGTTAAGTTTACTTTCTAGGATTTATCTTTGGGAAATATTTGCTAATTTTCATTATTTTTAAAAATTCGTTTTACTTAATTTCTAATTTTTGGCACTTGCCACCTTGAAGAGTTATCCAGATCCGCTTTTTTGTGGTAGAGCAATATTTTTTTTTTGGATTTCTAATTATTTCGTATTTCATATATCGTAACGCTATGGGGTTATTGGGTTTCAAGGCCCCACATTGGGCTGACAACTGTAATGTTTTAGGGTTTTCTAACGGTCCACGTTGGTGCGTCAAATTGTAATGTTTGTACATAAGAAAATACTTTACCGTTTACTTTTGGGTTCTTTGCTCCGGCATGCTATGAGATAACTCCGTTTCTACAGGGTACAACCATCCAGAATTCCAGAATCTGTATAGTTAGTCGTATTGAATTCAACAATCAATACTTAAGTATTGCAAGTTAAATATTTTGTACGCTTATTTGACTCAAAAAAATTATTTAGTAAAATAATTCAATTTATTACACATTGAGGTATTTTTATTATAAATTAAAATAATTTTCAATTTTATTACTACTACTTCAATTCACTAAGGGCCCTTTACAGATTACACCGATATGAGAATCAGCTATCGAATATATCATCAAAACTCATATGGCAACTTATTCTAAAGAAAATCAAATAGATATATCAATAAATGCAAAAATCCGCGACAAAGGCGATAATAAATACTAAGGCGAAAATCGACTACTAAGGCTAAATTAAAAACAAAGGCGAAATTCCACAACGAAGGCACCATTTTATCAACAAGACATAGTTTCTGATGTCATTATCACCTACAAAATAATTTCCGAAAAAATCCCAACTTTCTCCTTGACTGACTCTGTATATAAAATATTAATAGTGGGGTGTTTTCAGATATTAAAAACGTTAAAAATTAAACAAAATTGAAATAATGTTCCATAAAATAACTTTTTATTTTAACTCACACTCCGTGATTGAGTCCACGATACGCTCCGGGATCTACCTTGGGTTCTACCGTTACGCAAGCCGCACCTAGGTCAGCGCTTTCAAGTTCCGGTACTTCCAGAATTTTAATTTGATTCGTAGATTTTTGTCAATTTTCACGGGCTTTTAAAAAATCTTACACTAAAAATGTAATAACAGATTTTTACCTGCACAAATAATTCCTTTGTTTTCCGGTAATTTTTTCGGATTTCGTTGAATTGTTGGACGATTGGCACCCAAATTTTCAGTTGAATATTAAGTCATTCAATTTTTCCTTAGTTTTGCTACCAAACAATTCGTTATTCCGTTTTATAAAAATGGCGTCAACCCTTTGTCAACGCAAGGTTACTAACCGATTTCCTAAATTTACTCTTCACTACTGGTGTAGTATAATTTCACTATTTACGCGCACTCAATATTATTGATTTCAATAATAAAGGCACACTTTTTTAAACAATTTTATTTCAACTATCAAAATGGCGTAATCTGCTTGTCACGTTCACTTCTCGCCAGTCGCCACGCGTCCCCCTTTCTCTTGGTTCTTCGTGAAACAACCTCCACTATTACTTATTTCTAGTAAGGTTTACATTTTTCCATACCAATTTAACTCTAACTACTTTGTGTTTAACAAATTGTTTATTAATTTAACTGATTCCTATTGCCTGCTATTTATTTTCAAACGTACATAAACGAAATAAAATTGATGAATCTATAATTTAACGCTTACATTAATTTATAAATTAGAATAATACAAACTCAAATCTTGACCCAATACAATATCTGATAGCTTCTCGTTATATAATTTACCAAACGCCCTTTCAGGAACTAGAAAACAGGCATCGACATATATTCGTATTAAAATACTTTATCAAATTTGAATATAACTAAAGGTTGTGCTATATTTATTTCTAAAAACGAATTCTGTATGTTTTGTGTAGTCTTTTGTGTATTACCTTCAATTTGGTGTAGTGAAAAGCTCTGTTTTTAGCTATTCTATAAGTACAATATTTCAGACGATTTTCAATTAGGGCAAGCTACGATCATTACATATTTTTAACGGGTACTTTAAATAAAAATGACGATTACGCAAGTGACAATTATGTTTACGGCGGCAATGTATGCTTATTTACTTGTTTGTTTTGTGGCTGAGACCTCGGGATGCGGAAATTCCCTCAGTCCTCTTGGATAGAACTATTATGTAGTCATTTCACCAAGCCTACTAGAATTTTGCCGAATATGGAGGGGTTCCACCGCCAGTAGGAATTTTTGACGTGCCAAACATCAAAATGACACGGGATCTACGATTTTACTTCCTTTTCCGAGAAAAAGTCATGTTTTTTAAATTTTTTCCCGCTGAAAAATTTGTCGATCTCGATCGGGTTTGAACCGCGTCCCTTGGGTGTAGGGGCAAACATGCTAACCACTACACCAATCGGGGCCAACGGCAACGTATGTCAGTAAATTTATTTTCATTTAAATGCAAAAGTAATATTCCAATATATATACGCCTCTTACTGAACATAGCAAATTATTATTATTATTATTATTAAAATTTCTCATTAAAAAAAATTGATATTTGGAAGGTTCAGCTTTAGAATTTAGTTTTCAATTTTCTTGGTTGACTCTAAAATACTATCACACGTTACGTGATTTAAGGTAATTTAAATGATCGCATAATATATAGGTATTCAAAAATTTAATCCGGATATCAATTCCGTTGTCGTCAATAAATTAAATCATTTTGCAAATACTACATAATCTGACATTGAACTCTTGCTTTTTATATTTTGCATCACTTGGGTGATTATTTCCGGCGATATTAGTATAATTTCTTTATTTCTTATGGCAGTAAATCCGAATTTTCAAGTTCCTAAATTTCAGCTGCAGGACCTTGGGTGCCATCCCAATATAGCAATCGGAAGTTAAAAGTATAAAAGCGTACCAAACAATAGGACATTCGTTCTGTTGAAGTCTTGTGCGCAACTGCTAATAACGACAATTTGGATTATTAACACAGTCAGGCCCAAAGGTGATAAAGTTCGCTGCATGTGAACCATTAATTAAAATAAATTTTGTCATTTCTGACAAATACAGAAATGTCTCTATTAATGAAAGATATTGTTTATATATAATTAAATACCTATAATTTGTAATTTACTCAGGAGTAATTTAAATTAAATAATTATTGCGGATATTGTGTAAAACACAATTAAATCTTATAGCAAGGAATGTAATAAATTGTTTTGGAAATATAACTAGGAATTTGTAATAGCGCACCATCCAGTGCACGGAATGTTTCCATAAGTAGCGCTGGCTAGCGGTAACTTTCGGAAGCACAACGCCATTTGATGCGTCGTACTACCACTGTGGCAATTCGAATACCTGGAGTAAACACATCCGACTTGTCGGAATTTTATTAAGTAAAAATGTGTTAAATTTTGCATAAATCTCTTGAAAATGCTTTATCAAACATGTGATGAAGACTGTATGATCCGAATGCAGTGCGAGGCGAACATGCAACAGTGAGAGCCCTAGACTTAGACGATCTTCTACGCCAATAAACTATGATAGTATCAGTATAGTTTGTTGTTTATTACACATTAATTTGCTATTAATTAACATTGGTAATCAACATAAATAAATATAATAATTAAGAATAAAAATAGAATTAAATATTTCCTTAAAATGTAATGATGTAAATGTACATTATGTAAATTAAAAATGTTTTACAAGCATTAAAACGCCGACAGGCAGCGCATTTTCTCAAATTTGTAGAAATACGTCAAATGAGGCTTAAGATCCTTTCAAATATCCATGTCAAGAAAACGACAGAATTTTGTGAGAGAGCGTTTAAATGAGACGCGAGAAAGTAACATATTTTAAAATATAGTGAAATAGACAGATTTTAAAATGAAATTACGCAATTGGCGAAGACAAGTTAACCCATTGTGTTGGTATGGTAACGCAAAATCCTATATAAGGGCAAACTTCAACAAAATCATGGTATTTCGTCTTTAGTTATTCATTTTATTGTCTTTCTGTCTTATGGTCTTATCCGATCCAAGCTAGTAGATACCGCAAGTGCAAGTGTAATACCGCGAACGGCAAATGGAAGAAGTTTTTAGATAGTTCTTACTATAGCAAATAAGCATTTAAGAGTCCAGCCAAAACTTTCTGTTTACAAATCACAACAAGGCACAACCGAAGATCCCTTTAAAGGTAAAGCAAGTTATTTACTTTTCAATTGAACCTGAAACTAGAAAATAATTCTTTGCGAAATTTCCCTTCGATAAATAAAATAAATAAATTGAAGAGACATAAACTACACTCAAGATATAACGTAAGTGCAGTTGAAATTTAATTTAAAATAAAGTGGTGAGTGCATTTGTTAAAGTTTTGATTCAATCTCTCAGTTTAAAAACATTAAATAAATTAATTATTATTTTCAATTTAAAAAGAGTTTCGCGCCCTAAATTATTTATTTAAATAATTTGATCATAAATTGATCTGAAATTCATATTTGCAATTAAATTTAATACTTTGTGTGTACGAAAATTTATGTTTTAATTAATAAACTGGTTTAGATTTTGACCCATAAAAATAGTATACAATACAGTTAGGTAATAATCCTTTTCTTAGGTCATTAATACCTTTAAAACGACAAATGAAACTACCTAAGATTAAATAAAAACTGTTTAAAAATAATTGTTCACTGCTTTGTTTAATTTAGATTCACACTTACATGTAATAAAATAAAGATTACCAAGTCTAATTAAACTAGAAAATAACATGGTGCTATAAATCACAAATCTCTCCGTTTAAGTACTCTAACAGATTGATGAAAAATTGGGCATTAGTAGGATTATTCAATGCAATTTTAATACAAAAATTCGTTTTACATTTGTTGGCCGATGAACAAACAAAGAACTGTGCGAGCCAACGTTGATTAAAACTTCTTAAAAACATAAGACAAGTTATGGCTACGATGTTGAAATTAAGATGCAGTCGTCGAAATCGACGGGCCAAAAAAACTTGCATCAGTCGATCAAATGTGAAAGTGATTGGTCGTTCCACGTTGTCAAACAACAAACAAGGAGTTCTACTTGGCAGTTTTATACTGTTTGAAGGATGATGTATGCAGAAAGAGGCATGAATTGTGGGAATACCAAAGTTGAATGTTGCACCACATGAACGCGTCACTCCTTACCTGCAATTATCTGGCAAAACACTAGATAACTATTCTGCCCTACGTTTTTCCTAAGTTAAGACAGCAATCTTGAAAAATATCGTTTTCAAATTATAAACGAGATTGAAGAAAATATGATAACAGTTCCGCGCTATCCCCAAAATGCGTTCCAGGAAACGTTTTAAATATGGGCGAAACATTAGGAGCGCTGGCAGCAGAGGGGACTTCTTTGAAAGAAACAAGTCGCAATAAAATTTCTATTATAAAAGTTTGATTGTTATTTAAACACACCTCGTATTAATATGGTGTAAATTGTAACAATAACATAAACATTTAATTCGTTTGAAATAATATGTTAATATTAATAACATTATATAATTTTTAATACTTTGTACGCAGCGCATTCTACTATTTGAGAAAATACTGTAGGATTTCATTTACTGATTTTAAAATATTAAAGGTTTAAAATAGCAACTAGGTGACGTCGAAAAGACTAAATGCCTAAAATGCGCTCGACATTAGCTTATTTTTTTAATACAAACAGTGGTAATACTAGGAGTAAATGCCCTTGAAAATGTAAGTATTTTCTCATCTACCTATCTATTGCCCTTTAAGACATCAAATGTGATGTTTTATTGAGATATTTTTGATGTAAGTAAATTAATAAAACAAATCTTGTTAAAAATATACTGCTTTTGAACTGACTTTTCGGGAATGGTCGATTTAGAAGACAGATGCCACTTTTCCAACTCTTAGAAATACTTACCAAACTATGTTAAAGATGATTTTATAAACGACAGTTAATAAAGGAAAGTTTATTCTGCTCTCGCTGACTTGTTGGTATTCTTTGAAAACTCTAAGTTGTTCTCTAAGTACAGGGATGGTGAGCAAGTACAACAAAATAAACAACAAAATAAGAACACTTTCCCGTGTTTTAATATGGCTGTCATAATTATATTGCTTCTTTGTTATGTTTTATTGCTTGATTAATCTGGTATATTGCGTGTTTTCTCAAATTTTCTTTTATGGGGTAAACAAATCAACTTTAGGCTAAATGCAGGTACGTGATTTATATAAAATGAATTCTTAATTGAGAAAAAACATCTCTCAATTCTAGAAACTGAATTAAAGTATATAAATACATTGCTGGACGTTCATAAATATTGAACTTTCTTTATGAAAATATTCGGCAAAAGAAGCTACGTCCGTTTCTTAACAAAAACAATAAAATGCCCTTAATAAATAAAAATTTTCGATTTATATACAGTGGATTTAATTAAACCTTCGTTAAATTTAAGAAACTCGTTGTTCTATCGCCATCTCGAGTGGAAAATTTCGATAAAACTCCCTTATAACGTTTTCAATCCATTAAAAGAAAGAATAAAACAGTTTCCCAAGTGAATTTGTTAAATATCCTATAAACTCCAACAATTTTGTGTAAAAGATGGCTCTGTCCATTGATGTACTCAATTGGTATAACTGGGACCCATTAAGTTAACAACCGACGGACTGACACATGGGATTTGCGGAGAGTTCCCCATTACTCAGTAGATACATAAAATGTTACGGGACAGCTTGAATCCATGTTGGATTATGCCTGCTTGCGATTAATCATTCCGTAATTTACTCGCTGAAAGCAAGCTTTGTGCTAACCTTCTTTAATTTATTGTACAGTTCTGAATTTTACGTCAGTTCTACAAGATACCTTTAATCGCAGAGTTTTTCCTTCCATCTAATATACAAACGTTTGCACATCAAAATGAATTATTGGAGTGCTTGCAGGATGTTATTAAAATTTAGAGTGTTTTCTTGTATTTAAGTTACCGTTTTAAATGTTTAAGTTTGCTGAAACTGCTATATAATTATTTAGAAAATTAGATTGAATTTTCCCTTATTTGGTATTACATTTTACACAAACAGTTATTTTTACTTTTAATAGAGGTTCTAAATTTTCATTTAACACTTTTTTGGTTTAAATTCCTTTATTTGTAACTTTTTTGTAAATATTATTGGTGAACGATTAATATAAATTAGAAACAATTTTGAAAATGTGTATTCAATTCATAGTATTTTGTGGTTTGATATAATTACGTAATCATATTAATTGAACGTGTTGTACAGAAATACGAAAATTATACATTTACGCTTTTTTGTATTTTCCTGCACTTGTTAAGTGTAACATTCGTGTTTCCCATCATATTAATGTTTTGCCAACCCTCATTTCTTCATGTTTCTATTACACTGTCAAGATTTTATCAGAAAATTTGCGAGTCCCTATTCAAGAAACAAATTTTTAAACTCAGAATATAAAAAATATATAATTTTCGCGCATGGTCATATATCTACTACTTTCTATAAAAATCTGAACACCCTGTATTTATGAACGAAAGTCTACTGAAACTTTCAAAATAATTGTAGTTTGTATAGGTATTAAATCGATTAAAATTTGGAAACCAAAACTTTAGGCTTAGTTGAGTTTTCCATGTGTTTGTTGTCATTGCTACGCATTCGTTGATTTGTTAGGTTGAGTTTCTGTATCATTAATTGTAAGATTAACATATTAACTAAACACGTTTCTTTAAGTCCGCCAGCGTTTACCTTATCGCCAATTAGACGACTTTGAAAGAGTTATATAGTGATATAGCCCGTCGCCTAAATCGTAATGTATCAATAATTGTGGAAAGCTGGAATAGATGGTCGCAAGAAGGTCAACGTCGATGCCAATATGGTTCTTGACGTGCTACGAATAACACACACCTAGAAGACCGCGCTGATTGCACATCGGCTCTATGAAATCGATTTTCAACTACTAGAGCAGTAGAAAACGATCGGTTGACAGCAATGGGATGAAGAATATCCATGTCTTCGCTTTATAGAAGAGTATCTGTTGGCATTAGATCGCACTGTGCAGTTATTTGTTTACCATTTACACCAGATCATCGTGCAGCAAGACTTCAATGCTCTAACAACATGGACCCATGAATGTTATCAAGGGGTCTTCAGCGATGAATCAAGGTTTTATTTGTGGGCTCATAATAGTCGTAGAAGAGTGCGGCGACTACACGTTGAACGTTACAATTTAGAGTTTTCTTCACATCTTATTATATTGTGTTCTATTGTGTGCGATGGATCTCTGAATACACAATTTTTAAAGTATGGAAAAATAAAGAAGTATAAACGGGCCAAATCACAAAACGCGGGGGTAATCTGTCCTTGCTTATTAACTTGTCGCCGAAGATTACGTGGAGATAACTTAAAGTTTCGTGAGTAATGTGGAATCTAGCAGAACTCTGTTGGAAGAAGCCGTTTTGGAGTTCATTAATTCTTCGCCTTTACATCGCCAACCACACATCAATTTTAACTGGATGCAAAGGAACTTCTCCAAAAAAGTGGAGGTCGTTAACGCTCCACATACGTATGTTCTGAGAATTTAAATATCCATCCAAGTGAAACCAAGCCTGGTGTGAAAAAATGTTAATCTAATATCTCATAAACCATATTTTCATTGAATCACTGATAGTACGCTAGTCCTTTGATATAACGTGGTGGTAGAAGTTCTTGAGACATTTGTAACTTATATAAATGTATACGAAGATCTTGATAAAGAACCCTATGGGTAGTGATGCGTTTTAAATCCGTTGTTTTAAATCTGTTGTGCAAGTCTTCTAATTGAAGTAGTTGGCTCTTCTTGTACTCCATTTCTAACATTACTTATAACGTTATTGATTACTAGGGGGCGGAATATATGCATTTAAATGCAGCCAAAATATGCGCATATATATGCCTTGTTTGCCTTTAAAATATGCACCTATATGCCTTTTTT
>JAHWXV010936998.1:0-11145 GCA_024586415.1 Phrixothrix hirtus | reverse complement strand
ACACACACACACACACACACACACACACACACACACACACACACACACACACACACACACACACACACACACACACACGCACACACACATACATACACACAAACTCTAACTTCTAGATGATTTCAGCCGTACTTTAATCATTTGTATCCCAACAATAGGAAGCTGTGTACTTATCAATTTGACATTTTACAAAATATGTTCGGTCTTAGCCGTGATATTTCTTGCATCTCAATATACAAATAAGACATGCAGATTTTAAGCTATGTCTTTACAATTTAGTTTTAACTTTTATAAAATCTTCGTTTAAATCCTCACATTTGCGCATCAATCATTTTACAACATTACTGTGAATTTGTATTGTCGGAACGTCGTTCGTGATTTATAATAGTTAATCCAATTTCTCATTCTAAGTTTTATGGACTGCAAGGAAAACGTTCAATTATCACAGGCGATTTTTTTGGAGCGAAAACGTGTGTACTTATATAAATGTCCACAAATCTTGTTTTCTAGGTATATTTCTATTAATATAAATTTCCATTCAGTGTATATTTTATCTACACATATATTACACACATTTGAACAAAAATCGCTTTCAATATTTAAATGGCGCCCAATTGTGTTATTTGTGAACATTCTATCATGCAAACTTCTAAATTTTCTACCAAGGCGGAGAGCAATATTAATGTGAAGAGCAAAAAGTTCTTTCATTGTCAGTAGTACCGCTGACAATTGTGCGACTATAAGTGGATATCGTCAACAATAGCTTTAATTATTAACAATAATTATTAATAGAGCAACCACTTTCTGCTTGGAGTAGACAAACGAGGAAATTTTTTTTACTAAAAGCGGAAAATGCGTCTGTCATATGAATAAACAACAGAATCTTGTGCTACCAAAATGTGAAGCTGATGGCTCTCCCAATACAAATCAGAATAAAAGTAAGACTTTGTAACCGCGTGTAAAAAATATTAAGACTTTTATTGGTAATTTGGGAACACCCTATATATGGGAAACCATTAACATAATAAGATGTGTAAAATACCGGTATTCTTTTCATAACGAAACCTACAAATAACCATCCTTTTAGGCCATTACAAACTCTGTTTATAGGAAATAGCTTTTGAAAATCTCTGGTTTTCAAATGTAAAAGTAATTCAACTTCGTCTGTTTACAAATGCACGTTCGTTTCTGAAAATATCTGCCAACCGCGAATCTCTCCCCTTTCTCGGGTTTATCAAGGAAAAGGAAACTTAGCATCCAGCATTCATTAGAGTATCGAGCTCTCTAATACACATCACGGTAACGTGACGTCTCATAGCCGTTCCACAGTAATGTTCTCGAATTAGTTACCCATTTCGTTTATCGTAGGTCTGAAATACAAAAGGATTCGCGCTATTAGGCGCTCGTGCCAATCAAATAAAAGTGGGTCAAGAATTCGTCGTTCCGTCCAGTTAAATCTAAAAGGGGTCGCTTAACGCTTGGAAAGATATCTTCGATGTAATCAATATTTTGGAAACCTGGCTGGCAGCATTTTCCCCTACTAAAGGTACCGAATCTCGGCAATCCTAGGTAAGTGGCAATTCTAGTCCATCATTAAGGCCTGTTCAGCCTAACAAACCCCAATAATTTTCTGTAAATAACAAATCGCTGAGGAAGTTGCTAATGACAAGTTGCATGAGGCATTTCGTAGTAATTGAAGTAAACTTGTTTATTTAGATTTAACGTAAAAATTATGATCAGCTAGTATAACCAATTATTATTGTTTAGGACCACCTTGAATTAAGGAAGGGGTCAATAGTTTATCCATATTTTATCAATTAATTAATACCACGATATTTAGGTATTTTGCTTTTGGGGATCTCTACTTCTTAATTGTTTATTTTAGGATAAGTAATTTATTAGTGATTAGCTAATTGTTTATGCACATTGGTGCTAATGGTATGTAACCTTTATTCTGCTTGATTACATTTGTTTATCTAAAAAGATCTAATAGCGTTCTTATTTCCAAATATCTAGTAATTTTAAGAACACAGTCTAATATAATTTTTCTTACAGGAATATAATAAGTTTAAGTATTTGAGTAACGCGCACATATTGTAAAGTCTGATGTAGTACTTATGGTACGATTCCTCCAGTGGCGGTTGGAGCTTATCGTCCTTACCAGTATTCTCTGAAACGGTTTAATAGCTATCATCAACGTATAAAGATAAGGTGGCGCCCAAATATCACGACTTTTACGCAAATTTTGACCTACAAAAGCCGTTCTGAAGTTCTAACTTAATTTCTACAAATAAAACTTGTGCTCCCCCCACCTCACTGTCACTTCCGGTGCAACGAGCTATTTCAGGAATCATAATGGCATTAACCTCTACCATCAGAAGTCTAAGACCTGTTCCGTACCGTTATAACCTTTTACAGGTTAGTAAGAAACAAATGTTCTTAAGCTGTAGATTTCGCTCATCTTACAGGGAAAAATTCCTAATTGTTCCCCTCCAAGTTTCATGGAATTTGGATAGGTTGTAAACAACTCAAATATAAGAGACACAATTTTTCTCATCTGCGGTAATCTGATTTTAAGGAGTAATGGTCACCCCTAGAATTGGACCTATTATATGAGGGTTTCACATAGAAGGGGTAGGCCGATTATAATGAAGCTAACTTTAAAATATTCGTCATAATGAGTTACACAAACATGATATATTTCATGGTGATATATTACTGTGAAAGTGAATACTACCCCTCGAAGGATTAAAGATGGCAAATGTGTCCTCAATTATTAAGAATTTTTTGAAACAAATGTATGGTATAGAGAAAGCAAATACAAAATCGGCGTGTTTTCAACTGTTTCTGAAAAGCGCTTGTAAATGGAGTTTCATCCCTTCACATAAACTAGAATTTTAGATATATTTTAGTACTATTTCTTTATAAAAATCATTCATCTACGTATAAAATCAAGATTGTAGTGACTACAATTTGCTTCTGGAATACCTCACTTGTGTTCAACTATGAAAAAGTAAATCAACCCATTCACAAAGTGTTTTAAAGTAACTTATAATGAACGTAAAATGATAGTGCCCGATAAAATAGAAAAAAGCTTTAACAAACACGATATACCCCGTAAGGGTGCGGTTCTTGCATTGCTGTGCGCTTGCTTGGAGCTACAGTATAATTTATGTTTACAAAAATTAATATTATGCTTTTCATATCATAGTCAAAATAAATCACCCACATGGTACAAATACACTAACTTTAATTATAAGCAAAATTTCTAACCCGTTACACAGGTATCTATTTTGCCAAATGTTTATTAGCTTTAAGTGATGTTAATGTGTGGAGACACATTACTAGATTACTAAAACGAAACAGATATCCTAGCTTCCTGATAGAGAAAGCTTCCGCGAAAAAATTTAATTGACTCGCATACGTACATCAACACAATAACCACCCGTAGTAGAGTTATATCTAGAAAGAAATTAATTTTAGAGGTCATTTTTATTAATGGTATTTCTTTATAGTTTATTAGTATTCTTATTTTGCTTTAATTGTAAGTCATTTTAACATACTTTATGAATGGGGTGACTTATTTATTCATGGTTCTATTCGCAAATGAACGATTTTAATAAAAAAACCGCATTAAACTATATTTAAAGTTTAGTAGAGGTGTAGGGTTGAAACCTCATTTGCAACCGTTTTTCTGCAATACGTGAAAGCACATCAATGTCGTTTTTGCTTTCTCTATAACACATATTTTTTCAAATGAAGTTCTTTATAATTAAGGGTCCATTTTCCACTTTTAGGTCTTCTCAGGGTTAGTTTACACAGTCATAGTAAGGTATCATCATAAAAATGAACATCTTTTTGTTCCTCATTATGGAGAATATTTTAAAGTTTGTTTAATTAAAATTGGTATATATGAAACCTTCAACATTGTGGGTGAACTTTACTCCTTAAAATCGAAATACCGCAGTTAAGAGAAATATGTCGCTTGTATTTTACTTGTATACAGTATATCCAAATGTCATCAAAATCGGAGAGGGCACTTGGGAAGAATGTTTTCTTGGTAGAATGAATAAAAGAAAAAAACCTGGTTAAGGTTATGAGTATATCGCATATTTAGAAAAATGTGGAGTCGTCAAGTCTTTAACTGCGACTGAAGCAGTTAGTTCTTTACCGCAAAACTGTGATTCTAAACCTTTGGTTAGGTTTTGGAACGATAACAATAGAGTGGATGCAAGTAATTCAGATGATCATGGTTTTCAGAAAGGTATAGAAGAAGAAGAAACTGTGAATAGCACCACCACAAAATTTAATCTACGCTATTAAGAAAATTACAGCTAAGATGATTCGCGGTTTAAATTCTGCATATCACATCGTACACTTACAGAAACAATAGAGCAGTAGTAAAGTAAGCATTGATTTTCATCTGCTATTGAAGCAACTGACTACACCCACGTTGGTATAAAAAACTCAAAATTTACAACTCTATGGCGAAACTTCTAGAATCGATCTGCCTCCTCCAAAATAAGTTCAGTTTTCTAAAATAAGGAAATGTATGAAACGCTATTTTGGCTAAGTTTTACGCATGTTGCCTTCACTAAAATATGTTTGCTGCGTCGAACTTGAAATAGTATCAATCCAGATGATGCTTGGTTTATTCTATACAACGTAGAAAAGTTTTTGGGAAATTCTCCTGAATTTGACTTGGATAGAGTCATTTGTTTCCAAGGGTAAGAGGCAAAGAAAAACTTTGGAGAAGTGATCTAGAATAAAATGAATTAATTGGTAAAATCTGTTTTAGTATTTACGTTTGTTGCAAAATATAAAAGTGTGATCAACACTTTTTGTCGATTTTGCGCTTTGAGAATTAATTATTTCCTGCAAATTATGAAATTCATTATTGTATTCAGTAATTACACTCTTTTCTGAAAGTTTTTACATTTTGTCTATAAAATATTTGCGTTGAATGTTAGCTGTGCCCAGCTCTTCCAAAAGAACCTAATGCTGTAATTCAGTTGTTATCAAATATTTTCTTTCATATTTATCTAGAAATAATTGTATTCGGGGTGGTAGGTATCTGAATTGATGTATTAGGTTCGATAGCCTTAGAAGTTCCTGAAGAAGCGCTTGCTGTCTCCTCATCGTGGTTGATTGCCAGAATGACACCCCAGGCTTTAGCCCCAATTAAATTTAGGAATAGTTTACATAATTATTAATACCAATTAGCTATTACTTCGTGCATCAGCAAACGTTGCCAACGCAATAATATTGAACTCATGGTAAAGGCACATATAGGGATTTTCATTTAATGTTTGAATTGTTTTACAGTCAGTTAGCTCAAATGCAGATTATTAACAGTCCGATTGCTTGGCGGATATGTATTCCATCTTATCTACATCTTGCTTTTTTTTGTTTAGCTTTCTTATCATTAATTTTACATCAACTTTTTTCAAAAAGCTCATATTTCCTTGGAACGGTTTTGGCAGCTTCAACTTTCTCCTCTTTTAAAACTGATACCTACGGTTTTACCAAAATTTTCGGGAGGGTCGATATCTCGTTAAAAATATACGTTAATTTACGAAATTGGTCGCCAGTAAACATTTTTTTAATGAAAAAGTGAAAAATATCGTCTATGAAGGATAAATACGCGCATATTGTAAATACAGCTAAATTCAACTCAGGAATGAGGTGAATATATCTTGGCATGTATGTCTTTGAACCTTTCACTCATTTATCATAAGCAGTTGTAAGCAACTGTAAGGTAATGGTTATGCTTACCAAACTGGCGTTCGAAGCATTTTCTTTTGCTTTTACGTTCTGCTCATGCGCATTTCATTTATTGTTATTCACACATGCTATTATCGTCTGCGATATAAATTTAAGGCATTACGAGAAGCTGAGCCCGTAACGTTTACGAGAGCAAAAGGACACTGTGCGATCAAGTTATAAACAAAGTTTCTTGTACATTTATTTTAAGGATCTCATGTCATAAAAACCCTTGCATAATTCTTGTGGAAACTGTACTTAAAAGCGTAGATAGTTGTAGTTCCTGACTTACCGGTAAAAAGTGTCCATTGGCATTGTTTTGATAATATATATTACAATTAACTTATGTAATGGATTAATATTTTGTCCAACGTGATTTCGTGTTTAACTATAAGAAAACAAACATATTACAATTTAAAATGTTCTTTTATTAAATTTTCGTTCGTCCTTATTCGAGACTTTGTCGTAACAACAACGCACGGTCTACATTTCTCAAACTAAACTAAAATTCTACAAAATCACACTTCTTTCTACTGCTTACCTCATGGTCGTGTCCTTCTAGAAAATTCTTATTTTTATAAATAAGAATTTAAGCTCTGACAAATACCAACCCGCATTAAATAGTTGAATATCCTTTGTGGATTTTCCTAAATTGTACCAACTAAATATATTGAAGTATGAATCACATTGCGCAATTATAAACAGTTCAACTTCCAAGTGCTTACTTATATACATACATAACTATCAACCTAACCGTTATTTGATGTTACCCTAAATATTGTTAACCTAATTAATTGTTGACCTTAACTAGTTTTTTTTACCTACATAAATTCCTTGATAAAAATAGCGGCCTCTTTGAAAGCCTAAACCTTTTAATGAATAACAATTACATCTCATTAACTTAAAGATAATACAAGCTAAATTTAATGTTATGAATGCCAATAAGTGCATTTCAATTAACATTAATATTTGTGTGACGTTCCTTCGCTGTTCATTGGTAAAATGCATGTTTTGTCGATAGTGCGCTCTATTAACACAGCCTGTATTTTAATTGTTACAACGCGCACCTTTTCATCGCTACCGGGATGTAACTGCACAATTCGACCTAATGTCCAGCGTAAGGGTGGCACCTAGTCGTCTTTGATCATTAATAATTGATTAACCTTTACATTTACATTAGAATACTGTAACTTGTTTCGTTTTTGTAGTTCAAATAGATACTCTGTTGACCAGCGTCGCCAAAAGTGCCGCCGGAGTTGTTCGATTCGCTGCCACCCGCTTAATCTGTGGATGTTGATGTTCACCAGATCTGGATCTACGGGAGCTGTTACCAAATCTCCTAAAAGGAAATGGCTGGGATGTAAAGGATTGAGGTCATTGGGTTCACTACTTAAGGGGGTTAATGGTCGCGAACTTAGAATTGCCTCAGTTCTGATCAATAAAGTATAAAGTGCTCCATATGTTATTGATGCGTTCGCTGTAACTCGATGAAGATTGTGTTTTATTGATTCTATAGATGCCTTTCACAATCCACCGTGGTTAGGCGAATGGAGAGAGTTGAAATGCCAATTGATTTGATGTTGTTTTAAATTATTGATAACAATTGTCTCATATGACTTGCTGTTCAGGAATATATAAACTTCCTTTAACTTCTTATGTACTCCAACAAAATTCCTTGTATTATCAGAATACATATTAGCTACATGACTCCGACGGGAAATAAATCTCTTGAATGCGTTTAAAAATGCTTCCGTCGCTAGCTCCATAACCAATTCTAAATGAACTGCCTTTGTTCCTTGAGTATTAGCGGACCACGGTAATCTACACAGGTGTTTATAAATGGCCAATTTGGTTGAACTCGCGACGACGGCGGTACTCCCATAAGAGTGGGTGCTGTTGGCCCTGATTTAGCTAAGTATGGTTTGCAATTACGTATTATACTATTTGTTATAATGCGTCAAATTATTGGCAAATCTTTTTTTCTTAGTGTTGTTGCGTCGTTTGACATCGCGCGTGAAGAAGTCGTTCATGTTTTCCTTTTATTATAAGTTTTGTGATGTTGTGTTGTGGTAGTAGTATCGGAAGCTTTCTTGAAACTGAGATTAACGTATGTTTTAGATGGCTACCTACCCTTGTAATTATGTTGTTGTCTAAAAATGGATTTAGTTTAATTAATTTGTTGTTTTGTTTTACTGATCCATTTGATAGTAATTACGTTAGATCTTCTTTTCGCGCAGTTTCTTCGACGATTTTTTTTATTTTTAAAGTAGCTTGAATTATTTCGGTGGTGGTGAGAGCGTCATGTACCTTGAGCCTTGCAAGACGACAATTATTTAGAAACCTTAAGCAGAAGGCAATTATATATTGTAGCTTTCGAAACGAACTTAAATTTGTTAAAATTGTTAACTGTTCCCTATTTTTATCGTTAATTTGACGATTTTTCGAGTTTCCGGGATGGTTTTATGTGACTTGGTAAAGCATATGCGACTATAGGAACGTTATATAAATTTTGCGGCCTATTCCACCACAATATGGAATTACTAAGCTACTAAGCTGAGTGGCCGTTAAGCCTTGGGATAATATGTCTGCAGGATTCAGTTGCGATTCTATGTAGTACCAATTTTGGATTGCTGTGATTGATCAAATCTCTGCCACGCGATTGGCTACAAATGTAGACCATCTAGCAGATTCTCCTAAAATTCAATGTAATACGATTTTGAAGTCAGTCGAGACGAAATTCTTGACATTACTGGTTAAGTTCAGTGACTTAGAGACCTTTTGCATTAATTTCGCCAGCAATAATGCTCCACATAGCTCTAAACGCGGAATGGTTTACTTTTTTAAAGGAGATACCCTAGATTTTGCAGAAACTAGCCGACAGTTGCATTTGTTGTGATTAATTGATTTTAGATAAATGCATGCTCCGTATGCAGCTTGGAAAGCATCACAATATCCATGTAATTCCAAACAATTGTGCAGTTTGCTTGTTATTTGGAATTCGTAAGCGATTTAATGACGGCAATTCTCAAATAAATGCTTCCCACCTTATGTGCATTTCGATTGGTACCGATTCATCCCATCCTAATTTTAATGTCCACGATGTTTGCATAATTATTTCTGCTGTCACAATAATGGACGCTAGTAACCCCAAAGGGTCGAATAATTGTACTACGAATTTGTGCTCGTGAGGTTTTATAAAATATGTAATATATATCTTCATTTGGGTTCCAACTTAAACCCAACGTTTTTGAGTCGTTTTCTTGTCTAAAACTATTAATTCGCTTATAGTAGCAGAAATATTTGATTATGCACGTTGTTAAGGAATCTAGATCATTCGCACCTGTCAATAGGTCATCAACATAAAAGTCATTAATAATTTTATCTTGCGCTAATTGGCAATTTGTATCGTCTTCAGCTAATCTCTTTAAGCACTGCGTGGCTAAAAGTGGAGCTGCAGTTAACCCGCATGTCACTGTTTTTAATTGATACGTTTGAACTGGTTGATTATTATCTTCTCTCCGGAGTATCCCTTGAAATCGTCTGTCATCGGGATGGATCCATACTTGACGGTACATTTTTGGTATATCTGCTGTGAGTACAAAATTATGTAACCTAAATCTGAGGATTATTGAAATTTGATCTTCTTGTATTGTAGATCCAGCTAACAAATTATCATTAAGGCTATTTCCGTTCGTTGTCTTCGCGGAGCCATCGTTGTCAACTACGTCTACTATCGCCGTGGATAACATTATGTGTGATATAAGTACAGATAAATTGCAGTGGTTTATACTGAACAGTAGATTAGAGGTTGATTCAGAGGCTAGTTGTACGTCCGCAGCATTATCGAGTGCATTTATAAATTTCTCCGGCGGTGTTTGCGGTTTCGTTAGATGTAACTATGTATTATCTCTTTTATTCCAGTGTTTGCATCCCTGGGAAAGGCAGGAACTTGCGTAATGATTACCACGCAAACAATTAGTATATAATTTTAGCGCCTTAACTTGTTTTAATTCTAAAAATTTGGAACATTGGTATATAAAACGAGTATTTTTACATTCTGGACATGATAATTCGTGGTTGTTACTAATGTTGTCGATTTGTTCGGTAGAATTCGTTTGACTTGATTTTGATTATAAGTGTTGTTGCAATTTATTTTTGGCTAACTTTTTGCACCTTGTAAGGATTGTGACAGTTTACATTTATTTGTTGTAAATTAAATAAGCTCGCTTAACTTCGGTATGTGCCCTGTTATTGTTGTTTACTATTATTTGGATGTTATAAAGTCTAATTTAGAAGTTATTAAATGTATAATTAAATGATACCATAATCAAGCATTAAGACTCAACGTGTTAAGTACCTTTAATTGGATATTAATGAGATCTATTGAATTTCGCAACGATTGTGGGTTATCCTTAATTACTTGCGGAAGTTAGAGAAAGGCTTTGAAATGATTTTTAATAGTGAGACGCGTGTTATGATACCTGTCAATCAAAGTTTCCTAAGCTACTGTGTAATTTTCAATTGTAATAATCAATGAATTAATTAAATTAGCCAGTTCATCGGCTAAAGATGATTTTAAATAATGATTTTAAATTTCTGAATATTAGTTAAGCGGTTACTGTCATGGATTAAACTGCAGTATGTTTCTTGAAATGATAACCATTCCTCTTGATTTGTATTAAAGGAAGGAAGATTTATGGCGGGAAGATTGATTTGCGCTATTAAATGTTCATGTGTTTCTGTGTTTCGTAACTAACCATGGAATTTAACGGAAGCATTTGCAGTGTTGGTTTATTACTGTTTCTTTCTATTAATTCGTTTAGCTGCGCGACCATGTTAAAATATTTTGTTTCAATTATGTGCCGTTCATCGTGTTGCTTATCTGATAAATCCACGAGTTCGATTGATCTTTGAATTTCGTGAAATGCTTGCCACGTTCCTTCAATTAATTTATAACGTAATTTTAATTTTGATAGTGACTCAGAATTGGTATTAGATGAATTTAAAAATGTCTCCAATTTTGTTATTTTAATTAATCTAATAATTTAAAAGGTCTTCGCCATTTTAAATTATTAGATTAATTATGAATACGCCCAATTTCTCGTTATATTATTTGTTATTTTAGTTTTAATCTGACATCGTTTCACTATTGAGCCCCTTAATTCAGTCATGACTAAAAAATACTAATAATTAGGAATAGGGTAAGGACAGGTAAATTAAATATATGGAAATTAAGGAGATTTAATTACTTTGTTCTTGAAGTTATCTTCTTACATCCTTGTGATACTGCTGATGATTCGAATTTGGATGTTCTTGATATATGTGATATATGTGATATATATATATATATATATATATATATATATATATATATATATATAT
>JAHWXV010936947.1:0-15937 GCA_024586415.1 Phrixothrix hirtus | reverse complement strand
AGGAAAATACTAAAATCGACGTGTCTGAGCTTTTCTTCCAAACAGCGATGATAAAACACATATTAATTTTATTCCTTACTTTATACACACGCTGTATATAAATATTTAAGCGAAATCCCACAGAACAAAGGAAGGTATAGAAGAAGTCTAATACACTTTCTACATGTTAACTAGTGAAAGTAAAATGAAAGTGGTAGGGATAGCACATTTTGGTGGAAGCAGCCCAATATACTACAGAGAAGTATTAGTACACGGAAGTTTTCTGTTGCCAAATTTATTTTAGTGACTGCACAAGTACAATTAATTATGGATAATTGTTCTAATGGAATACAATTTTCATTGAATGATAATATACACATTTTCAAAAGTAATTAGTCTACATTTACGAATGCTAGAAAATATATTGACATATTTGTGACTACGCTCCTGTTCAGTAGTGGGAATCATATGTTAAGAATTTAACTAGTATTTAAGGTTAACACTTATTTATAAGTAAATTTTAATTTATTTATGAAAAGTTACACCGTATTTTTTCTTGTTAAGATGTAATGTCGAACTTTGGCATGTTGCTACAGCATAATACGCCATTGTTATTAATTTAAAATCTAAATTAAACAAAAACAATTGAAAGAACTACGCTCGAAATGGTTCCAGTAATACTGATCAGTTGCGAACATAAAATCGTACTTTCACCGTACCTGCGTTGATACAATATCTTGCTTATCCTTCTTCTATACCTTTCTTTGTTCTGTGGGGAATCCGTTGTAGTTCGACAGTCAAGAGTTACAGGTGTAAAAATATAGAACAGCAGGGTTGCTTTGAAATACTTTCAGATATTTTAACCACTTATGCTTTATGTCCAATGCATTCACAAAAAAATAATAAAAAAATTAAACAGATTTAATTTGGATACAATCGAATTTGGAAAATTCTTGGAAAACCTTTTGAGAACTTCTAATTTGCAATATATATTTTATACCACTTTGCGGTGAAATTGAGTACGTTTATTGAAGTCGTACTCATACTATAGTTCATTAAAACTCATACTAATAAACATTCAGTGTAGTGAGATTGATAAAACATTCTATTCTGATTTATTAAATTAGATTTAGTTGTCTACGTTTTCAAACTTGTCTATTATACACGGTGACGATACCTTTTGTGTAAGTAAAAATTATCAAAAAACAGTAAAACTTTAGTTATTAAGAGAAAATACGCATTATTTTATGTAACTAATTTGTTTTTCCTTTTTCAACATTTATGAACTAAAACCTCTATTGAAAGAGCAAACCCTTTTTTATCTTCTGCAAACTTTGAAGGAAATTGAAAACAATAACAAGCTTTTCAACTTTACCTAGATAATTTGAAATTATTTATTACTCAATTTTGGAAATATTTAAAAGAAAAATAAGGGTATGAAGAGGCAAACATTCTCTTGACCATGCGACGGGTATTTCATACTTTTGCATCAAATTGGTGCTGACGGAGAGTATTGTGCGTGTACACGTCGATCTATTGCATGGCAGTTCAAAAAGATGCGGAGGTCGAGTCGCAGGCCGATGTCTTTCCTACACTCAAAAAAAAAGAAAAATAAATCAGTAATTAGTTAGATGTCAGTCTATTCAACGTATATCAAAATAGAATTGGCCACCACACCATTTAACAGAACTTATATTTAACAGCTTTTCATAGTCCTTCGTATATAAAAACGGTGAAAACCGGGAAATAAATAAGCTAAAAAGGGAAAGTTGATGTTGTTCCTTTATTAAAGTAAATATTTGTACGATTAAAATTAAGTTAAGAACGCAGCTCGTAGTCTATAGTAAAACTTAAGTCCTAAATATAGTTAAAATACAGAAACTCTAATTTGAATAATAACGAATAACAGATGGTTTATTTGATTCAAATATAAGATAAAAGAAAACCAGACGAACAGTAAGTTATTTTGACAAATGTAGAACAATATTTAACGTTATTCACAATTAAATAGGGTAAAAATTCGCTAATTTTTATGAAAGCTAATAGTATTTACGTTCTTGGTAATACTATTTCAAAAATATAAGTTACTTAAGTTACTATGAAAGCTAATAGTATTTACGTTCTTGGTAATATTATTTCAAAAATATACGTTATTCAGAATCTACACCTTAAATTTTTGACGAAGCGGTACCAACGATTGTTATAAAGAGCAAAGCTATCTTTGACACAAAGCCCCAACATGTCGTAACATGACCTAAATGCTAGCACTTAGTCTGACGATATATCTAGGCGTAGACTAATCGCAAAAATCAATTAAACAACAAATATTACAAGCACGGCCCTGACTATAAGAAAAAGTTTAAATTCTTCAAAACAAATAAAATTTGACTTTCAAGTACGTAAACTATCAGTCCGTAGACGCAAAAAAGTATAAGGTAATGACTATACATCATATTTAGTTAATATTAAAACTAAATAATCTAAAAATTATCAACTTGAACAATTAGCGTGAAAATGTAATTATCAAGGCAAATTAATGAATCTTGGTAAATAAAATTATTAAATTTAATACACAGATCTAGTACATGATATTTAAATTTAGAATAAGCAAATAGCAAGTATAAATCTTGCCAACAGAGTCGTCGCTATTCAAAAAGAATGTATTAAGAACAAAATTATAAATTATGACGCTCGCACAACGTCTTCATTACAAGGTCGAATGACACACAGCGGCATTTTAATAAGAAGCGGCAAATAACCAAAAGTACATCGCCGAAAGTATCAAAGCGCGAAACTTTAAATTAACTAAGATCGCGTGTCTCCAGATAGATTAACCGGAAGGCATAGCTGAGCTTCCAGATCTCGTGCGGAGAGTTCGACGGCGGGTCCAATAGCATCTGTTCCCAATTCAGTGTAGGTGGCTAGGCATACAGATGACAATGAACTACAAGCAGCGAAGGCGTTGCAATTAATACACAGTGGCGGAAGCCGTGTACAGGAGCAAAAAAGATAGACCTCAAGTAAAAGATACTCCAGAACTTCCTGCATTCATTTGACGGCAACACAAAGTTCACGATGATTAAAAGAAGCGTTTTGTTTCATATATACATCGAAAACTTTTCAAAGTAAAACGATTCACGACAAATTGGATTCGCATTGACACATATGCTCAGCCAGGATACGACAAAAGCTTGTTTTTGGCGTAAGCCCACTACTGCATATGATTAAACATATATATGAAAGCATTCATTTAATTTGAAATTACATATATTTTTAGGGATAGAAAATGTATTTATCAAAGCAATTAATTAGAGGTTTTATCTACAATAAAACACAATATCGAGATTTATTCAACTTAAAACCCGTAAAGGAAATAAATAATCCCCAAAAATCAGTGGGGTAGAGTGTACTAAATTAAGAATTACTAAAACGAATGTACAATAACTCTAAACAATAAGTGATCGGCAAAATTATCACAAAACCTAAAGTTACCATGATAACCGGTAAAAAAACCTATTAAACTTAAAAACGACATACCTAAATGCTTGACGGTAATCGCAATGCGTAATTTTTTTTGCAAAAACCATCTTGAAACAACTGCATTAAATTTAATATTATCACTATTAATTATTTGTTTGTAAATTAAATTACCTCCGATGATTTTAATACAACTCCCGGATGTAATTTTTTAAAAGTGTTTGCAAAGAAAACTTAGGTCATTTATTTGTGGCAATATAGGTCAAGCACTCATTTATTAGTAAGTAAACAAAGTGCAACTCAATATGTTATTTTAATTTGTTATGTCTGGAAATACATTCGTATTTTTCTTGAATGTAATGAATTAATTGGGACAAACGTCGGCAGTTCATAAAATATTCTAATAATTGAATTTAACGATCTGAAAAATGTGTCTCTTCTAATACATAAGAGTTGGCCATTTTGGTTTCAGCAACTATTACGAAACAACTCTGTATATCGTTTAACTTTAGCGTAGAAAGGATACATATAAATTTAAATGCCTTAAGCAATATTTCCCTCATGAATACTATAATCGAGCTGCTGACAACGAAAAATATAGGAATTACACACATACAAAGCATAAACAAATTTCCTCAATGAAAATATAAACAAAAAAAAATTTCGAAGCGATAGACACTCACGTTAATGTGGAGGAACTAAGAAACATTATTACGGCAGCTGATGATACTGTTTCACAGCCGTTATAGTTGATTCTATAAAATTTTCGTTGAAGTATTACACAAATTTTAGGATAGACAACGAAGATATATTGATATAATAATAAACCTTATTTTATATCTTAGGTCGCAATTTCACACAGCCATATATAACCACATTAATAATAGACTGCCACAAGGAGCCCATTCTTGAAACTAGTTAGTCTGGCGAATGCTTATATTTGCAGGCAGAAACTGTGGTTACACTGTTACCTTGGTGTGCCTCTTTAAAGAGGCTCATTCAAGCCTAATGAAGTCGGGAACTTCTTTGCGGTGGTGTAAATCAAATCTAAACCAGTAGCAGCTTTACCTTTATATTATTTAAAACGTTTCCAGTTGTAATATTCATAATATGATATAACTATGAGTAACTTTCTATTAATTATTTTAATAATTTGATCGAGAAATTAACCCAAAATAATGTGCCACACTACTAATATTATGAAGTACTTCTTCGTAATTTTAAAGTAAGGAAATCTTTATAACAACGGTTTTCGACACAAATATCGTACAAATAGAAGGCGTTAACATATTTTTTTTAGAATTGTGTATAACTCTTCGATAACGAAGGAATTATTATAAATGTTAACAAAAAGGCAAAAGATAATTTAGGAATCTTAAAAATATTTAGTTATTTTTCAAACAATTAATGCCAATATAAATAATGTTCAGTTTAAAAGTTTGTTGAATGGAAAATTGACGTTAATGTAATTTTTAACTTTAACTAACTAGTTAAACACGAAGTAATTAAAAATTAAATGATCATTGATTCTGAAAGTAAATATGATTATTATTAAGACCGATAAATTATTAAAATCTTATTACGTTTTATTATTCATTTTTAATACATCCAATGTTTTAAAGTAAATATTGAAATCGATAAGGTATTTATAAATTATAAGTTATAAGAATAGCCTTCAATTTTTATTCTTTACAGAAATGTAAATCACCGGAATCGATGTTTTCCTATCTAAAATAAACCAACTTTCAGAAGTTGAAGATTATTTTAAGGACTGTGATGGTTAACCTAGAGGTTCCATTGGTAACCAAGGCGACACCATTGACGTCAAGCGCATAGATGCTCTAGATGCTTTTTGTATTCGCAGATGCAATAAATTACCATACATTGACAAAGATACATTTATGCTTAATGTTGGAGTTTCCTTTTAATTTTATTAGAAATTGCCCATTTATGAAAAGTAAAAATAACTCGATGTTATTTTACGTAAATAAAATGATTTTGTAAACTATACAAAATCCACAACGTTATCATAATACTATTTTTTAGATTTAATATCAAGCCTTTTCGGCAGTTTTTCTTAATTTAAAGACGAACTTGATATACAAAACTAGTAATTTCTAAACAAACATGTACAGCCTGCCCATTTTTACAAGAACGACGAAATGCATGGAACTAAATAAATACGGTGTTATGTGGAACAAGTATAAGGATGCAAAATACCAGCGACAATGGGGGTACAATCGGTGACAAAAGTTTCCGAAAGAAATTAGTTATACTATTAAAAATTAAAGAGTAGCGAATAATTAAGAGTGCTAAAACTGCAGTAAGAAAGCTACATGGTTAATCAAATAATTATTTTAATTCTATAATATACCATATCCGTCTAATAAGGAAAAGGAGTATGTAGTTAATTATCAGATCAACATTACAAAACTACATTCTACCTCCATACACAAAATATTCTAGAATCACAAAATATAAATTAGTGTTCATACAGAATAAAAATATGAAACAACAGAAGATAATACAGGAGAAAACTAAATTTACTCAGAAATTGTTGCTAAATGAATGTCCAAAGTAAATAGCTCGAAAGCATAAGTAAAGTAAGCGTAACTGAAGCTTTCGTTATTGTAAGAATGGGGAGTCGTATTTGTGATAATAGTTACCAGAGCCGGCGCTAAGGTTCTAACACCTACCCGCAAATTCAAATCAAACACCCCCCTGATCATAGTAAATTGTGATGACATTTAGGCCGCTCGTGACCCCTTAAACGCAGAGCTCGCCTGCGTCTCAGACTCTGCAGGTTGCTTTGCGCTGGTCCTAATAATTACCGTTCCAAATAAAGAAAGAATAACTGTTTAATGTTGAAAAAGGAAATCCAACAAACGCTAAATAAGTATTATATAAACTGATGTACTAACGCGTCAGGGTATATAACATGCGATCATTTAAATTTCAGTTCCCATTGGGCCATGAAATTTTTATGAAGAACGTAAGTTATACACACGCACGCCAACCAAAGCCAATACATAACCTGCAAATTATAGTCAACAAATTTGGTGCGAGGAACTTTATTATTAAATTAAAATAGGGAATTTATTTACCATACCATTGCATTCAACGCATTTGTGAGCTCTCCGTTTTAAATTCTCGAAAACGTTTTGTAAAATATGACAAATTCAAACTGCCAATTTGGCAGATAATTAATACTGAGAATGGATTAAACTAAGACATGAATTTTTTTAATGCCCACTGGGAATTGGAATTTAAATGATGGCATGGTATTATTCTAACCTTCTATCAATAATACATATGCCCTTCCATATTGTGACGCACTGTATTGAACAAGTTTTGCTGTCAATGTATTTTTAATTGCCGGGTTAAGGTACGTCTACTAGCTATCGATGTGTCATTTTATACACTCAACTGTGATATCAGGAACTGAGCAACTACTAAGTTCGGATGAAGTTAAGACCTTTTCATGCCTGTAGGTTATAACACTCTTAAAATGATATTAAAATATCTAAAATTAATTTAATTCTCTGAATGACGTGCAAAAATCTAAAATATGTCGTAAAACAGATTACGCAATTTAGGCATTCAATATCGTTGGAGGAGATAATCATCGTGTTTAATCTAATTTTGCAATTTATTTATAAATTTTTATTCCCGATCTATTGCATAAGAAATTATTGTAGAAAAGCAGAAACGTTTTCAGAAAGGCCGTTTTGTAATGATGCAGTTTAAAAGATTTTCAAAAACACCCGCGGTTGATATCATAATATCAGTGTCGTGGACGTTCAAATGCATACATTGTTTTGGCAATACGATCTTTCGTCAACAACTCTTTTTTAAGTAAATTTAAACACTAATTAACAAATGTACGAGAAAAGGTTGGAAAAGTAAATTGTGTTGGTGGAACATGATGTGAACAGATGAACCATAGATTTTCTTCTAGGATAATGGTTTGAAGTACATCAAATTTCAGCTTGACATGTCAAATCGCTTATATCCATCCTTAAACCAGTCTGGTCTTGTATGGAATGCTATTTTCAACTTCAATGCATACTTAAAATCCCCAATCAGTTCGTCATTAGTATCATTGCTTTGTAACAAGGTTATTGGCATTATCTGAAACATTGGTTATTTAATTTCATAATTTCAACAATGTCATTCATCGATTTTTCAATCTTCTTTATTAGACGATAAAATGCTTCGAAATTAGTGAATATTTTATTTGTTTCGCCCTATCTCTGTTGGAGTGGAAGCGGACTATGTGCACTTTTTTGGAAATAATTGGACCTAGAGATAATGTTGACGGGTAAGTTTAGATCAAGTTGATTTTGGATTTTTATTTGCTTGAATGCAATATAATCCACACATTCTTATTTACAGCTTATATTTAATTTTCTCACACTTCCTTCCCAAGGTTCTTGATGTTTATACTGAAACATTGGTTATTTGATTTCATAATTTCAACAGTCATTCATCGATTTTTCAATCTTCTTTATTAGACGATAGAACGCTTCGAAATTAGTGAATATTTTATTTGTTTCGCTCTATCTCTGTTGGATTGGAAATGGAATATGTGCACTTTGCTGAAAATAATTGGGCTTAGGGATAATGTTGATGGGTAAGTTGAGATTCAAGTGGATTTTGGATTTTTATTTCCTTGAATTCAATACAATCCACGCAATCTTATTTACAGTTTATATTTAATTTTCTCACACTTCCTTGCCAAGCTTCTTGATTTTTATACTGATCTCGATAGATATTTTCTGCGTATAATACAGAGTGTCCGACAAATAAGGCAATACTTTAACACACGCATTCACGGTTCTTTAGCGAAAGTATTTCGGTAAACATTTTTAATGAAATTTTAAAAAACTATTTGCCCGTTTTCACGTAAAAAGGTGATGATGATCACGGACATGTAATGGCTTGCATTCAATCATTCAAAGTAATGATAAGGTATCATATAAAATCATAACTATGTTACATGGCGTTTTCTTTGAAAAATCCTCGAACAGGTCAATTTTGTTTTCTAAAAAGCCATTTCTGAGGGAAAAGGTATTTTTCGGTCGTCTTTTGGTTTTGAACTGCAACCTCATGATCAATTTTTTTAAATAACAATCCCATTTCCTTTTCTTGGATTGTGAAGGATTCCGTCGTTCACTATACAATGGCACTAAGATTACGTGGCAATTTATAAATCATCTCTAATTATAAAATTGAAATACGTGAATTATTTTGTTTTATCAATTTGAAGCGACAAGTTGCGAGATTGCTTGAATTTGAAGCGAATCTGCTCAACTGTTTTAAAAAATAATGGCAAATTTGACAAAAGGAGAACGAATAAAACCTTTAGTTAGATTAAGAATACATCAATAATTCTGTAAATTATTTAATCAAGAACATCTCGATAGGTTTTCCATTGCAACATCTATTGTGTGTAGAATAATTCCCAAGTTTGCACAGACCGGAAATGTAAGCGATTTACCTAGACAATGCCGACGTAGAATAGATCACGACACTATATTAAACATTTTCCTAGATGCGGAACAAAACTTTTATCTCCCCACCAGATAACTAGCTTACAATAATGATATCGATCAATCTTTGATAGTAAAATTATTTAAACGAGAGGAATGCCATTCTTATAAAGTGTGTTCGATACACGAATTAAATGAAGATTCATTCAGGCCGTCTGTTATAGCTTTTCGAAGGGTTAATGCTGCCGTAGGATAGAAACCCTAACATTTCTTTAATAGTATCGTGTTTTCTGATGAAGCCATGTTTTATTATAGTCGCCCCGTTAAACGTTCTATTCCTAGAGGAAATTGTCACAGAATTCAATATCCAGCAAAATGAAAAACCTAATGTTTGCGCAGCAATAATACGAAATCGCCTTCTAGTACCCTATTTTTAAAGAAAATTCAACCCACGTTAGATACCTAGGTTTTCTGAGGTTTGGGTTCGTTCAATTTCCAGAAGTTCTGTTTCCAAGTATTAACGATCCAAATTTGCCTCATCAGGCAATTTGGTTTCATTTTAGGGTAGAATTCCATCAATTTTTGGACGTTAAGTTGCCTGATGAATGGATAGGACGGCGATTATCAATAAACTAGCCAGAGCAATCGCATGACATCATTGAAATTCTTTTTGTAAGGCTATCTAAAGTCAAAGGAATTAACATTACAAAAAACTGCAAAAAACACAACTTGTAATTACGGAAACACGACATCCTCAAAAATAACTGACAAATACATACAAAAGGACTTCATTCATAATAAACACTTATACAGAACGACATTCCAACCACAGCCCCTAAAAACAATCCGCTACAAAATGTAGCTAATTGAACTGGTCAAAACATATACCCTACACACCTCTACGCTAGGTTAGATGCCCGCATTAGACTTAGTAGACTAGAAGAACAAAATATACTCAATATAGCTTTAAGACGTATTGTACAAACAATGCACGAAAACGGTAAAAGAATTACATTTCGGGTACCTGGTGTAGTTGACAAAATACAACTGCGCTGTATCAACCTTCCGATAGACCTGAAAGAATTTGAAGATCTCCTTCATAAAGTTTTCAACAGAAGAGGGGAGGTACTGGATATTTAATCTCTATACAACGACTACGTGACTACCTACGGAATAATTGTCTTTGACCCTAAGCAGACACACATAACAAGACTCTTACAGCATAACTGTTGTCGTAGCAAGACAGTTATGCATGAACTTTGCAAGGCTGTGGAGGATTCCGAGGCAGACGTGATGCTACTCCAGGAACCATATACGACTAGGGATAGTAACATTTCTAGCATTCCAATATCCAATCTAATAGTCACAAGAGGCAAATCGCCAATGGCGGCAATTGTAGTACTTAATAATAACATCACTGCAACTGTAGTGGGACTTCTCAGTGATTCCTACTGCATTTACATAGAAATAATAACGCATTCAGGAAACTGGATATTGGTTAGCACTTACTTTCAATTTTCGGAAAATATAGAAAATCATCTCGGAAAAATTCTCAAAATTGCCCAGACATATACGGACAGATGTGTAATACATGCGACGGACGCTAACGTTAAGTTGCATATGTGACACAACGACAAAACTGATGGAAAGGGTGGGAAAGTTATGGAACTCATGCAGGAGATGCAATTGGAGATTGTAAATGAGCCAAACAATCCAACTACATACCACGGAGACAACATCAGAACAAATATTGACGTTACACTTTACACAATACAATCCTACGACAAAGTAAAAGACTTTAAGGTACACGAAAACAAGACGTTAAGCGATAACAATTTAATTACTTTTAACCACACAAAAATTCAAACACAAGAACTACTAAAGATAATAACAAAATTTTTAATTATAAAAGAGGAGACTTGACTAAACTACAAAACGAATACAAACCACCCAATATCATACAACGAAACCACACACAAAATTAATGACACAAACGATCATAGACACAATGAATAAAGCCACTCCCAAATTCCACCCAAAAATACAAACTAAAACAACGTTTTGGAACCAACATCTGGCTGATCTCAGAAGACAAGTAACAAAAGCTCGCAAAAAATACCAAATATCATTAACTCCAGATCTCGAGACAGCCTCATTAAACGAGTACAGGAGAATTAAAAACCTGTACGTTGGTGAAGTATATAACACTAAAATTGAAAGCTGGAACAAATATGCAGAAATGGAGTTAGGGATCAATCCTTGGGGCTTGCCATACAAGATGGCAAGCGAAAGAATTAAACAAGATTCGGATATCAGCACATTAAAGAAGGGAGATGAGACATACACAACATCCTGGAAAGACACAGTCACATACTTACTACACAATCTACTACCGGACGATGACCAAAAACAGAAAATGACTCACAAAAACTAATACGGTTAACGACATACGCCTCAAATCATAATCAAAATATTTCCAAACCGTTCACCGCTACAGAACTAAATGACACCATAGACGGACTAACAAAAACAAAGCACCAAGTCCTGATGGAATTAAGAACGAAATAATTAAAGCTCATAAAGATCCTATATCAGCGAACCTTTTAGCCCTATACAAGGAAAGCCTATTTCAAAGGAAATCCCCAAGTCTTGGAAACAGTCATATGTAACCATCCTAAAAAAAAGGTGATGGGAAAGACCCACTAAACGTAAAATCGTATCGACCGATCTACTTACACAATACCTTAGGCAAACTACAAGAAAAATTCGTATGCAAAAGAATAACGGAACATCTAGGATAACTACCGGCTGCAGCGGAAGCCAGTATGGCTTCCGAAAAGGCAGATCGGCGGAAGATACCATACAAAGAATGTTGCGTACCATCTTGCACAGTAATGCCAAATACACAGCGGAGCTTTTGATAACTTGGGGTGGCCGGCCCTAATCAGAGGCATGCAGAAAATTAACATTCCACGAGATCTTATAAAATGTATCATCTCCTACTGCCAGGATAGATACGCGACAATTAACGGTAAACACGATTAAATTACCAAATGCTTAACTAAGGGATGCCCGCAAGCATCCATTTGTGGGCCTTTGTTTTGAGACATCGTTCTGGACGAGCTATTACTAACATTAGAAGATGATGAAGAACTCTTACAGACTACAGCCTATGGAAGTAGAATCTCGTAGAGCACGGGAAACAAAAATTAACGTTACGCTGGAAAAAATTCAGAATTGGTGCCCGGAGATAGAACTAAAAATATTACCAGCAAAAACGACTTACACCCTGGTGAGGGGAAATCTACAGAGGGACCAACCATTAACTTGGACGGCAAAACAATCTTTAGAGCCAAGAATACCAAATTCCTAGGAGTATTAATGGATGAAAAACGAAATTTTAAAGAACACCTTAACGAAGTTTGCGAGAAAATAGCCCGGATAGCACAAAAAGACTTTAAGATTCCTCTGTTTAGTGCTAGACTCTACCGAAATAACGTCCTAATGGCTATTGTAGCATACACTGCCAGCACTTGGAACACAACTAAAATTAGGCTCAATATAGAATAAGATTTTAAGTACGCAAAGGAGTTCAATATCTAGAATTACTGAGACTTTTTGCACAACATCTATTGACCCCCTGATAGTAATCCTAAGACTTGTACCAGCACACCTACAAATTAAGGAAGCAGCCGCAAGATACTGACTTAAGAAGGGCGGCTTATAGAAAGTTCATAAAATACTGGACCAATAAGTGACGAGAAAATCTGACATCACAGATAACATCTACAAGTAATGGCAGAAAGAATGGGACGATTCCGTTAAAGAGAGAAGGACGTACTCCCTAATTTCAGACGTCAGATTCGCACAGCGCAACAAATGGTTTAATCCAAATCGACGAATGATTCACTTCCTGAAAAGTCATGGCCCATACCCCACTTACCTAAAAAAGATAAACAAAAGGATCAATTCCACATGTTTATGTGGAATTGAAGGGATACCTGAGCATGTAACTTTTGACTGTGACATAACTAATAACCAATTAAATACTCTTAGAATCAAACTACAAAACAAAACGACACTACAAATAATACAAAATGAAAATTACTTTTTCACACTTAACAAATTCACGCAATGGGTCTCTGTCCTGGTTAAGGACCTATACCCTAAATAACAGACGTAAAACCTAAACAACATAAAACAAATTACATTTATAAACATTTTCTAAACACATCGATTTTTAATTTAAATAGAAATATTTTTCCTTCATATTCATTAAATTCGAACTTAACATTAAAATAAAAATAAAGAACTAGGCGTTGGCGTGATGCAAACCTCATTATAAATAACCAATGGGACATAGTTTGTATTGTAAACTACAACTCTGCAATCCGTGCTACTGTAGCAGTAACAATAACCTACATTTCAAGACACATTGCGAGTACATAAATAGACTCAACAATTAATACACATGACAACACAAAATTTATAATCAGTCTACCCAATTTACATAACTTAACATACTTTGTTAAACAGACATATACATTTACAAAACCATAATGGCACAATTAGAATAACACATTACTGCAACCCAATACAAATCCTGACACACATAAAATATATCTACAACTACAAATTACGCAAACACAAAACTAACAATAAACATTTCAAACTAATGAAAACACAAACCCACTTTACAAAGGAAACTAAAATGTTAGCGCACCCATTCAGATTACACACAACTATAAATATTATATAGTCATACAAACAATAAAACACAACACTATACACATAACAATGTTCACATAAGAGGCCGAACCAGAAGAACACAATATCATCTTAAATTTCATTCCATTCCATTACATCACCCACAGCACCCACAACATCCAACAACACACCAACAAAGAAGTTTCTACAATCAACACCAGTGCATTTTCCTAGACAACCACAACATCCTCCAGACAGCGAAAAGACAACAATCTTCATCTAGTAATAGTGAATTATTAACTTCCTGTTATTCCAAGCGAAAGTGAAAAACTATTATTTTATTTCATTTGTTTAATTCTATTCTGAACATTCTTTTCTTATTCTCTTCCGGAGACCGGGGCAATAGAACGTACGAGGAATCTTGTAGGATTTACAAAGATGTTGTCCCGGAGAACACGTGTAGTATTTTTTTAGTCTTAAGTTTAAATAAAAATTCTCAATGACTTTTATTATAAAAAAAAATTATACTTTAGCAAATAAAGAAGTAAAATATCGCATAGAGTAATAAGTTTAGAGTTGGAATTTCAAATTAGTAGAATAAGATAAAACATATCTTGAATGAAAAATAAAAATTCTATAACCTCCATCCCCCGTCCTCCATGCCTTCCGGAAAACGGGAGGCACTATAAAAAATACATTAGCATTAAGATAATTTTAGGTCTCCATTTAAGCTTATAAGCCATGGAGTTGAAAAAAAATAAAAATACTTTTGATTTGAACTGATTTATCTAAAGTCAAGGGTTTGTTTTAACAGACCGAAAACTTGAATAGTTTTAAATGTCATATTAGAACGGAAATGAGAAACAGCTCCCCGTGGAGCATCGTATGAGTAGTACAAATCATCTGTACTCGAATGGGCGGTGTCAAATGATCAACAGTAAATAATTTGTACATTTGCGTTGTATTTTGCTAATAATAACTTTCTTTGCTTTTGCTTTTGTTCGTGTTTATTTATTTTTGATCCTTTTTGTTCGCTCTTTGTGTTTCTATTTGGCTTATTCTGTCGTTCTTGTTAAGAATAAATGTTAATATTTTAAACACTAACTGAGTATTTTTCTCAAAGAATGTTATGTAGGTTGTCAATACTTTTATGCCATGGTATAGTGAGCGGGTGATGAAATCTCTAAAAACTGATGAAAATAAAGTTAAGCTGTTATTAAAAAAAAGTGATGATGTCAAAGCTGAAAGCGAAGTTAAATGCATTTTATACGCAACATTATCATCACATGCATATTAAATTAGACACAAAATATCTTGCTGTATTTAGTTTGCATCATTCACTTTGTTTTCTATAGGGAATGCAATCTCTTAATTGTTGTAAAAGTTGGAACAAGTTATTTTTAAAACTAGGCACCTAATTCTTCCTATAAATTTGATACTAATTACTGAATTACAAAAATTAGAATTCTTAATGTATTTATTATAGCATAACATATGAATAGCTATTTTAAATTTCGAAACGAACTTTAACATTTCTATGAACGAGCAGTAAATCTCTAGAACACCTGAATCTGTCCATATTATTCGAATCTCCAAAAAAGTGTAGTGGTTACTAAATCCTAGATTAAGAGATGAACATTTTTAAATGCGTCTTTAAAAATTTTATCACTAATAGTTTTTCACAAATTTCTTACAATGTAAACGCAAACATTGAAATTATTATGATTAATGCCTTTTACAATGGAGCGTATTGAACCGAAAGTGTTAAATTAATTTTCATGTTACAAAGTTAATAAATAAGTATGTAGATTATAAATTTTGGCAGTTAAATTTATCGAAAAGGATTAGTTACATGCATTTGTAACGCCTATTAACTTAATCAGACATGATGTAATATTAAAAACCTGACGTCTAGGCGACACAAGTCAAATAGTTCAACGAACGACTACAGTCAGTCATATTGACATTCCGGTTCTGAAACTATACAGTTCAGGAATATTATTTATAAACGGTTTTTGTGCTACATGCTAAGATGTATCTGCTGTTAAGGTAATGATCATACTCATGTTTATCCTGTATAAAAAGTCGTATTTAGGAACTTTAAACAGTTGTTCATCGATGTTAATGTAAATAATAATGCTAACTAAATAATTAAAATAAATTTTACTAAAAGTGCTCAGCAAATTCACATAAAATCATATTTAATGGTTTAATATGTCTGACGAATATATATATATATATATATATATATATATATATATATATATATATATATATATATA
>JAHWXV010936892.1:0-10521 GCA_024586415.1 Phrixothrix hirtus | reverse complement strand
CATTGAAGTTGTGCTCTCAGTGTTTTTGTATTCGCTGTAGTGTAAAGACGTTTATTTCGGATTGTGCACCCCCAAGACATACCACTACGCGCCGCCACTGCCTAATAGTATTTCAGATTTAAATACACTGCACGAGTGTGGGGCATATTAGCTGCTTTCTGTTTATAAAAAATAGTATAAAATGTAGGAAAACTGCTAAAATCTTGTACTTCTTTTGTAAAAGGAAATCAGCTGATGTCGACTCCACTACTGTAGTGCAGAAAATTGAAAATGCTATAAACATATCAGAATTAGTATTTAGCAGTTTTCAATTTTATCTTAGGATCATCTTCAGATAAGAATAAAATTAAAAAATCTGGTGTGAGACAACACAACTTTCTCTTACATATGTATGTATGTACATAGATATACAAATAAGCAAATGTCCACAAATGATTAAAATATTATTTACATTTATTTTGGGAACGATAATTGTAACAGTCATGGACGGTTAATGGACATGCAAACCACTGCTTAATTCCAGATTTTTTCTGATAACTCTCTTCATCACATTTTTTTAGGAAAAGCTCTAAGTTTGTGTAAAAGGATGTCAAATGCATAAGAACTGTAGCAATTTTCAAAAAAAAAATTTATAGCACTGATTTATTTTTGAGATATGTTGTTCACAACTAATACTCCCAAGTACTTCCGATTACTCGATTTTCAAAAATTTATTAGAGAAACTCCGTAGTTGATATAAAACTAAATTAAGTAGCTAAGAAATATACTAAATTTTAAAAAAATTATCAGAGTCGATTTCAACAAAACCGTAAAAATGAAGAATTCGGAAAATATCTAAAAATGACAGAATAAAGTGCTACTTCCGGTTATTCGATTTTAACCAAATTCTTGATTTAGCATACTAGGTCAATTATGACTTCAACTATAAATTTTCATTTAGCTAGGGCTTTTAGTTTCATAGTTATTTTAATCAATGTTAATGGTGAAACTACTTCTGGTTACTCGAGTTATAGAAAATTTTGTGAGAAACCACCTAGATTGTATGAAAGGCCATTAAATATGTAAAAAATATGGGAAATTTTAAAAAATCGTTAGAGCCGATTTCGAGAAAATCTCAAAAAACTAAAAAATGACAAGAGTAAGAGGCATTAGTCAAATTGTTGCAGTCTTGTGCAATGATGGATAAAAACTCTAATATAAAATTTTCGTTTTTGAAACATCGTGTTCACAGACATATAC
This sequence comes from Phrixothrix hirtus, assembly GCA_024586415.1. Classification (NCBI taxonomy): domain Eukaryota; kingdom Metazoa; phylum Arthropoda; class Insecta; order Coleoptera; family Phengodidae; genus Phrixothrix; species Phrixothrix hirtus. The sequence goes on along the minus strand of JAHWXV010936892.1, from coordinate 9,282 downwards.
ACAGACCAATTTCCAAAAACATGATTTTTGGTCTCAAATTTTGGTCAAAAACAATACTTTCTCTTTTACCTATATTTCATATAGGGCAAGAGAAAGTAAAAATATAAATTTATCTCGTAAATAAATTTGTCAAACACATAAGTAAATATAAACATTGCACAACTAAAATCACACATAATGTAGAAATATTTCCAATTGTTATAATTAACATTTTATAATAAAATCATTAGAACAGGTTTTTGGTTTTAATAACGTTTCTATCTAATAAGTACAATTAAATGAAGTAATAATACGAAATACTGGTTTTGCTGCCCTACCCTCTACCACAGAATATATCCAAGGAACCAGTAGTTTCACTCCATATAACTTCCTTAAGATAGGGTTGACTTCGCACAATTGCCCGTGTGCGTAAAAATTTTTATGTCGACCTGAATATACAATATACAATTTATGCACGTGACAATTTCGAAGTCATGATTACTAAAGTTGACAAATACAACTTGTGGCACAGGATGTGTGTTTTATTTGACCACAATTATGCCTTGGGTGAATTTACTAGATGGTTTGAATATATACTGTGGTGCTACTAATTTCATTCGTATAAATATTAACATTCGTGTATGATACAAATGAAAGAATTTTATATAAACACGGGATTTTCAAATTAATGTTTTAAAATTATGACTTATTAAAATTCCAAGATTCAATTAAATTTCCCTGATTTTCAAAAGTTTTTACGAAATTCCCCGACATTTCCAGGACCTTTTTTATTAAAACACAAATTCCATGACATTTCCAGGTTGGTATGAACCCTGAATCAGAATAGGCAGCCCCGGGAATTGAACCCAGGCCCTCCCAAATGCTATAACATAGCGTTAACCACCAACACCCCAGCTCACATAATGAACATATAATATAAAATGTGATCATTTAATCAATTATGGTGGGGTATGACCATTCATAAACCTATTTTCATAGCTTTATTTAAACTATTTATCAATAGGTCATAGTCTACCCTAATTAGAAATTTAAACGATTACACATTATATAAAAAATTGCAGAATGACCTTTTTATTAATCAAAGCATAATAATTTGCTTTAGCAACCACAAATAAAATGCTACCAAGCATTTAAAATTACGTTTTCCGTTTGCAATGAAATTAAAAAGATTTTATCTCAATTTTTTTATTGTAGAAAAATAATGTGCAACTCGGGCATGAAATTTCTTTGATACACCTGAATGATTTTTTGACTCATTCTCATGCATCGAGGTATCATGTCATGCTCTAATTACAGAAATAACTATTTTAGCTATTGCAGATAATTAAAAATTTAATTTACTTTAGATAAATGACATTTATAATTTTGAAATGAATGTTAAATTTTAAATCAAAAGAATATGTATTTTCGTTCATTTTTATTTCTATAAAAGTGTTTGAAATACAATGTTCTACAAACAATATTTTATAATTTTTTAATAATTATTAGTCATTCAACTTAATCTTATTCGATAATTTCACGTTACAATATTGTATATAAAACATTTTTGCGCAACAACAAATATATAAAATATTATAATAGAAACTTCAAAATATTAATATTATTACAACACAAAATGTATAATTTAAAAAAATGAAACAATTAATATTCATCACCTTCGCCTTCGGCTTCTCCAGAATCCATACCAACTTCTTCATAATCTTTTTCCAAAGCAGCCAAATCTTCTCTTGCTTCTGAAAATTCACCTTCTTCCATACCTTCTCCTACATACCAATGAACAAAAGCACGTTTAGCATACATAAGATCAAATTTATGATCCAAACGTGCCCAAGCTTCGGCAATCGCAGTTGTATTTGACAACATACAAACTGCACGTTGTACTTTAGCCAAGTCTCCACCAGGAACAACAGTGGGTGGTTGATAATTAATACCAACTTTAAATCCAGTAGGACACCAATCCACAAATTGAATGGTACGTTTAGTCTTGATAGTGGCAATTGCTGCATTTACATCTTTGGGAACTACATCACCTCGATATAACATACAACAAGCCATATATTTTCCATGGCGAGGATCACACTTTACCATCTGATTTGCAGGTTCAAAACATGCATTTGTAATTTCAGCTACAGAAAGTTGTTCATGGTAAGCTTTTTCGGCAGAAATAACTGGAGCATAAGTTACTAGAGGGAAATGAATGCGAGGATAAGGTACCAAGTTTGTTTGGAATTCAGTTAGATCGACATTAAGTGCACCATCAAATCTAAGAGATGCCGTAATAGATGATACAATTTGACCAATAAGTCTGTTTAAATTGGTATAAGTGGGACGTTCAATGTCTAAGTTTCTTCGGCATATATCATAAATAGCTTCATTATCAACCATAAAGGCACAGTCTGAATGCTCGAGAGTTGTATGAGTAGTGAGAATTGAATTATAAGGTTCAACAACAGCTGTAGAAACTTGAGGTGCAGGATAAATTGCAAATTCCAATTTTGATTTCTTTCCATAATCAACAGATAACCTTTCCATTAGAAGAGAAGTAAAACCTGAACCTGTACCTCCTCCAAAAGAGTGGAAAATTAGAAAACCTTGTAAACCTGTACATTGATCAGATAATTTTCGAATGCGGTCTAATACCAAATCTACAATTTCTTTTCCAATTGTATAGTGACCACGAGCATAGTTATTGGCAGCATCTTCTTTGCCTGTGATAAGTTGTTCTGGATGGAAAAGTTGCCTGTAAGTGCCAGTACGAACTTCATCTACAACTGTAGGCTCCAAGTCTACAAATACTGCTCTGGGAACATGTTTGCCAGCTCCAGTTTCGCAGAAGAATGTATTAAAACTATCATCTGTGCCACCAGCAGTTTTGTCTGAAGGCATCTGACCATCAGGTTGGATTCCATGTTCAAGACAGTATAATTCCCAACAGGCATTACCAATTTGGACTCCAGCTTGACCAACATGGATTGAAATACATTCACGCTGAAACAATAACAAAATTTTAATATATATAATTTTTCCTACTTTCTAAAATTATACTTGAACCAATTAGAAATTTAATTAAGTGGAAATGTATAGCCATTTTTATAATGAATGTAACTGTAAATTATTGATTGAAATTTTATTTTTGAAGCAAAACATGAGTAATAATAATAATAAAGAATGTTTTAAACAACTAAAGGGTAAGAAATTGCAAAATAAGATTAATTTGAAGCAGTAGAAAACAACATTAACAAACAAACGATACTCAACAATTGCTCCAGAGAAAATAAAATTTCTAGAAAAGTTTTTTGATTAATTGAATGTTCATGTGGTATGTGCATAAGTGTACCTAAAGAAAGTGAAAACAATTTTCTTAATAGCGGAGTCTTGAAACAAATTTATTTTGAGGCAAAATTGATTTTTTCCAAGAAATAATTGAAAATTTTGAAAGGAAAGGGAACATAAAATGTCATGTTCTTAATTTGTGATGTATAGTAAGAATGAGAAGTACATGCCCACCCCAAGGTTCAAATTAGTTTATACAGATTCGTCCACACTGAAAGTTTATCGATTATTAACACATTCCTTTTTTGAAATATGCGGACTTACTAAAATACGTTGTTATATTACAGTCATTCTTAATAAACATATTACTCGTGTTACTTCAAATACAGTTACTATGAGAAGGACGCACCTCTTTTAATGCTTTTGTATGGTTATTGCGGTTCAAGCATATCTCATTCTCAATATTGAGCCTACACTTCTCGTTCTTGACTGTAAATATATGAGTACTTTTATTTTTAATCGCCACAGTGCAATTGTTTAAAATTTTTAAAAGATTTCTTAGTCCATCCAGTTTTCCCAATAATTATTAAAAAATATAACTCAAGAAAAAAAATTAAATATTTTTAAAAATACATTAATTATGAATCAGCAAGTTATAAAAATAAAATGTAGTATCACTAATTTATCTAAAAATGTTATAATCAAATAAATATAATGATGACGGAATCTTTATCAATGAAAATATTCATTTAACTTCAATCTATCTAAATAACTTATTACTAATAAATTAGATAAATTGAGTTTATAAACGACAAAATTTAAACAATTGCATTAATTGCACTAGAAGGTATAAAAAAAGTTTTTATGTAAAGATTATAAGTATTTTTCTATATTGCGTAATCAAAATAAACAAATGAACATCAAAAAGTTATGAAAACTTGAATTTCCTGTATATTACATACATATTTACAATCATGAAAAATTCCTTTCTTCCGATTTTTAAAATATCTGGTTTATTGATAATTGGTTTGATACTGCTTTTCAAATATTTCAGTCCAAAATTTAAAATGACCAGAAAAACAAATGGCTTCTTTTATTTATTAATAATAATTTGTATAAAAAGTTTTCTTGTCTTAAAATAAACTTTCTAGGTAGATGTCAAAATATAAATAAAAACTTTGGACATATATTTATAAAATAAGAAAAAATAGGTAGTTTAACTAATTGAAACCAATAAAAAATGCATTACATTGTACTATGTTTAATAATGATAGTTAATTTTTAAATAGGTGTATTTTAAAGCAAGGACAAATGTAAACTATACAAGTCCTTGAAATGTCCAATAAATGCTAAAAACATTAAATAATATGACGCTGCTTTATGTGCACGAAATGTTTTCATTTTTAGATTTTATTTTTACTAATTATAAATAATTGTTATCGCATACAACTTACTAATTTCTAAAATATTCTGATTATTTATTTAATTTAAATCAAAATAGTTTGTTAAATGGAATCTTTGCATCGTTCCTGTTTATTTATTACATAATTTTCTACAGGATGTCTTGAAATAATTGACAATACGTAAACTCTAGATACTTTATGACCCATGGAACTCAGTTTCCTTAACTATTTTTTTTGAATATTATTAATTATAGTTGTAATTGTAACCATAATTTAACACATTGTTCGACACCTGGCATGTCGAACCGTACGGTAGAATAATTTCTGTTGTTGCTGTGCATTATTCACCGGTATTTTCGTATTAATTACAAGGTATACATAAGCTGTTAAAATTAATTACGCCAGATGATGCACCTACTGACATGATTTACATTACTTTACTTGTATATTTCCGTTAAATACGTTACATTATTTACAGATGTTACAACTGGTACAAACTGTTCTATTTTGCGTACACGCTATGAACTATAAAATTAATCAACATATGTATGTATGTATGTAGGCATAGTTCTTCTCAAAATATTTGGAGAAGTTAGATTAAAAACGCGACAACATAATCCTTTATTTTATATAAAGTATAAACATAATTTTACATACATTTTGCAATTTTTATGTTTACAGGTATAAATAGTAGATAAAAATCCGCTGTGTACTTGTGTAAGTAAACGATTACATTGTCGCAATTTTAATCTAGCCCCGCCAAATATCTCGAGAAGAACTATACCATGTGTAATATTTAAATTGAAAAAGGTTTTGGACTTTGCGAATAGCTGCAGTAGCAAGAAGCTTAGATTTTTAATAAGGTTAGGTAAATGTTGATTTGAGGCGAATAATCAATGCTGACACAATTTTAAAGATCTGACCCGTGACTTCTTAAATATTTTGTAGTCGTGAACTCTTTATGACCGAAAAAATATGTACTACGCTGGCCAAAAAGTCATACTTAGAAAACTAGATATCCTTGAAATTCAAACTGTTGGTGTAAAAATAGCTGATTATGGCAATTGAGGTTATTTGACGTTTTATTTAATTGCAACATGTTAAAATATTATGAACGTTTCAATTTACAAAATATTGTATATAAATAAAAATTTTATTTTTGTTTAAATTACAAATGAAAAATATGACTACGACTAAAATCATTCTGAATGCAAAGCATCGAATTACCTACAGTGAACAACATACAAAAAAAAAGAATTTAAAACTGCGTAACTCCTATTTTAAGCAGGGGATGTCGTTACTTGAATATGTTGTAATAAAAACACACATCACTAAAATATAACTGTGCGACATTTTAGACACGGTATCATGGTATTGTCGGCGACTGAGAAATTATATTGCAATTTGGGATTTAATAGTTATTTTTTGAACTAGTACAATTGTAATATTAAATAGTCTATGAACAAAAAAAGACAACTAATAAAACAGAATTAATTTAATAAAGTGTGTTATATACAATAGAAACAATAAATAGTTTGTCATTGCATCGGTCAGCAATCTAAACGTCTCGACATAGAATTCACATTTATCTCAATTCTGTGAAATAGCAATACCTTATTCGAATAAAAATATTTTAACCGTAAATGTAATTGTTGGCGTTTCTTTAATTAACGGTCATAAAATCAAACAGATGTGTAAAACCGCCGACCTAAACATGTGTAAGGCAATTTTATTTATTTTTGCACTCCCGGGACTAAAACGTCAATGTGAAGTCACTTGTTTTAATGACTAAATGGACACTTTTAATCCCAATGGATTAAAATTCTACATTAGTCCCAAGGGAAGCACAGTACCTTAAATCCAGCATAAACAAAGAACTCCATGGCAACAACAGAAATTGGCCAATTAAAATTACATATTTCTCAAAGCGTTACCACAGTATACAGGGTGTTTGTAATATCAAGCCCCAGCATATAACTTCTGTATTTTACGAGACGGAACAAAAAACTCAGGGCAATTCAAAAATTGCTATAATTTTTTTTATTTCCATTCACCACCAGAGGGCGATATTCAACTTTTTTTATTTTAAATAGCATGATGACCGCTTTTTGAGTTTGACATTTTTTCTCTCTCTAAAGATGTGAACATTTTGAATTATTACACAACCAAACTTTTGAGATAAATGTGTTTAAATATCTGAATATTATAAGTTAATTGTCTTACGGCAAACTCAAAAGTTAAATACTATAAATGCTGAAGAACATTGTTTTTGCAATTGCAATTTTTCGCCGGTGGCGATGCGATAAAAGTAGTAGACACAAAAAACAATTGAATAATGCGACCTCGAAAAATAATTAGTTTTATGACATTAGTTATAATCTACCGTCAAATGTGGCATTGTTTACTTTATAACAATTTGTCGCAGAATTGTTTTCCCACGCCGAAGCGACGTTTCGATTTGCTAATAACTAGTAATGTTATGCGATATTTAAATATTCAAACGCATTTATCTAAAATATTTTGTTAAGTAATAATACAAAATTTTTACATCTTTAGAAATAGAAAAATATCTCTATCAAGTAAACTCAAAAACTGGGCACCGTGCTATCCTAAGATAAAAAAAAACATTGAGTATCACCCTCTGGCGGTGGACGGCAATAAAAAAAAAAGTATACTAATTTTTAAATTGACACCTCATTTCCGTTTAATTTTTATTAACGATTTTTTATTTCATCGCGTAAAATATAGAAGTTATATGCTGGGCTCTAATTTTACAAACACACTGTATATCCTAAGGAACCAGTAGTTTCACTCAAGATAATTGTGGCCAACATAAAATCGACTCGTGGGCTACAAAAATGTGCACTTACTACGCAGCTGTGTTCGTCAAAATCAGTGATCATAACTTCGAAATTGTCACATGCATAAATTGTACACTTCGTTCATGTTAATTTGTAAAATGTTTATGCGTGCGGGCTGCTGCCGAAGTAAACACTATCATAGGAAAATTGTACGGAGTGATACTACTGCTTCTGTAGATACACATGCTACTAAACATGCGCCAAACATTCGGGGGTCATTCTTTCAATTAGTTACCATTTTTTTGTCTTTGGATGATTTTCGGAAGGACGCTTTGTTTCGAAGATACAGGGTGATAAGTTTTTTGCAAAAAAATAATATATTAATAACATATTACACGTAAAGATTCTTAAGCTTCAAAAACTGTTGAAAATGACTACCACCAGCTAGCATGCATAGGTACACACAATCTTGCTGAACTGCTGAACTCTTTGAAAAACAACGGGGTTGTTTCTTAAGGCATTACACCCATCGATTATTCGATTTCTCAAGTTTCTTCATTTTCCACTGAAGTAGTGGACATTGCTATCTTTAAATTGCCCCATAAGAAAAAATCCAAGTGATAAGTCTGGGGATCGAGCAGGCCTAAGTGGGAACTCAAGAGTAATTACACTAAAATGTGCTGGCGCACTGTCATGCATAAACCACATTACATTTCTCTAGAAATTCACGTAGTGATTCTTGTAAAAAAATTTCGATATACCTCACTAGTAGAAATACCGGTCCAATTAGCCAGTCACCCACAATTCCAACACAAATATTTAATGAAAATTGATGTTGAAAATGATCTTCAAGTACTACATGTGGATTTTTCATCAGCCCACGCATGGTTATTATGGGATTTCCTAATTGTATCTCTGGAGAAATTTGCTTCATCGATAAAAAGAATCTGCGCCGCTAGTTGAGGATTATGAACCAAAACATGTAGAAGCCATTGACAATATGCAGGACGTTGAGGAAAATCAGCAAGAGTAAGTGCATGAAGGCGCTGAATGTGGTATAGATACAAGCATTTCAGATTCGAAATTTTCATCACAGTCCCATTACTTTACATCCAAAGCATTTGCTATTTTTCTGGTAGAAGTACCTGCATCTTGCTCTACCATGTTCAACATATTTTCTTCCAATTTTACCGTTCTTATTACATTTGGCCTTTCTGATCCTACATTTCGTGTAAACGTGCCTGCTTCATTAAGACATGAATGTATATTTTGGAAACAATTTTCATCAGGAACCTGACGAGTGGGAAATCATTCACTATACAACCGCCTAGCTTCTAACGAATTCCCATTGGCAAATCCATACATAAAATGCATATCAGTCATCTCAGCGTTTGTATTGCGATTCATATTAGAGAACTTCGCTACCGAAACAAATAACTATAACAAACAAAAATACGCGACGCAATCAGTTTTGATAACTATCAATTATAGAAAATAACAAATAACCATGGAAACGTAATCGACGACGTATGAAATGAAATTAATATAATGTAATAACGTATTTTCTTTCGAAAATCTTTTATCGCCCGATATATTCTAAACAAAGCGTCCTACCGAAAATCATATCAAAGGACAAAAAATCTTAAAATAACCAAGGAATAATCTCGCAAATTTTTGCCGCATGTTTAATACACACACTGTACGTGGGTTGTCTTTTATGTTGTTACAAATGACCACTAGATGTCGCTAGTGTAATAAGTTATTGCCATATTCGTAAAATTTGACATTTTGTATTGTAAAATCCG
>JAHWXV010936839.1:0-10269 GCA_024586415.1 Phrixothrix hirtus | reverse complement strand
GTAATGTACCTACGTGCCTACTTTCACTTGGTAGGGATTATTTTCAACCCTCATTAAGAAGGAATGTTAATACATTACAAAATACTAAGAACTGTTTTTAGCTAAATTGCTGCAAATTCTGACAGAACAGTTTAAAACAATTTTTAATTGTTAAAATGTAAATGAATGCAATTTGAAAAATTTAGTAAATTTGTTTCGCAGACTAAATTTATGCACGATTCAAGTATTATAATAATTTAAGCTCCAGTGTTGGCGAAAATCATGTCCAACCCTTATTTCGTTTCATCGATCAATCATCTGTGATTTGACAACAACACCAAATTATGAATTAATAAAAAAGTAATATTTTGGAAAGGGTTCAAGGTTATTTAAAAAAACTTACAAAGCAAGTTTCTTTTAATTATAATTTTAAATAAGATAAAATTAATATACATTTCCTACTGTAACCACCATTACCAAAATTCGCATGATTCTTTAACAAGTACAACTACACAAAAAGCACCCACCATTTAAATTCAAAATTAAAATGTAGCAGCTGGTCGTTTAACAGTTTTAATTTTCCAATGATTTCAGTTTCAATTAAATAAAACTTTTAAACGCACTTATAAAAGCGACGTATAACTTTTCTTGAGAAATCTCCATAATGTGTTGTAAAATTTTATACCTAACCCAGTTACCAAGTATTAAACTAGGGATATTTATTAAGATGTAATCAATCTAAAAGTTGCTAATACGTTACCGCTAATTTAATAAACTTCTAATATTGTTAGAAGACTACCTTGCTATAAACTCCATCCTTTATCATTTCGCAATTATAACTAAGGATGTATTAATATTGAAACCCAATTTCTTTGAAAAGAATATTTCCCAATCAATGGATATATTAGACTAGTAAAACATACAAATAAATACAGTTATCGCTTGTCTCTAAGTAAATCCAGCTATTCGCGCCTCTTTTTTCTTAACATAACTAATTTGTAAAATTGAAACCCTTAAACGTCAGAATTGCGCTTCTTGTAAGTCTACGCTCTAGACGGCTGCCGTTTGGACTAATGGTAGTACCATCCTTGAATAAGACGTTTACTAAATTGCATCTTACCGTGAAGGGCCTTGGTCCATGATTTGAGACTTCCTAATTAAATAGATTTAGGGCATCGCGTGTAATTAATTTATCCTTAACTAATGAAAATTCGGATTTAAGGAAAAAATAGTTGAATAAACTAAGGTGTAATAAAGCAAAAGGTGTACATTACGCTTTTTTATAATTTAACAATGGCGTGTTTAACTGTTACGCTTCTATTTCATTGTTGATCAAAATTTGATTAATTAAAGATAAACGAACAAATTAAAATCTTCAATCTTAACAAAAACAAGTAGGTTTGTTTATGTTAAATACGTTGCACCGGAAAAGTTAACTTCATTGTTTGTAAAATACCTTAAAATGTCCTTGAAATGATATACATATGTAAATATTATCAAATTTGAGTTAACATATATTAAGCCATCAGCAAGAGCGATAAAGACAAAAAATGTGTAGGCAACTGTTTACATGTTGTAATAAATGAATAAAAATTTAAACTATTTAATACGAAACTGACGACAGATTTTCTTCACTGTCCTTCAAAAAACAGTTTCTAAATATCTAATTGTAAGAATAATCTAAACACAAACACGGCAATACCATAATACCTTTTTTTAATAAACATGATACAAAACAATTTTGTAGTTACATTGGGTTGAAAGGCCATTTAGGTTGAACACAGTCTTTAATTTGAGCACGTACATTTCTCCCGAAGACACCAAATTGACAGGGTACGAAAGAAGCTTCTAAATATTTACCGAGTATTTGACATTTTAGTGATATTCTTTATTAAAGAGATATTTTAATAAATATAAAGGATTTTACCCTAAAATTTTATTTACATGCGCAAACTGTACAATTACGGCATTAAAAACCGGGGCACTTCTTGTTAGCAACTTCTCCACTTCAACAAAATTTCGTTAGTGTGAATTAGACTTTAAGGGTATTTATTATAATCCCTTGTAATCTGCAACAGCTCGTAAATTTATTGTCTTGGTTTAGATGAATGATAGAAGTACAAATTTCAACCATCAATGCTGCAAGCAATTTGACTGAAGATACCTTAAGTAAACTTTCTAAGCCTTTAACATCTTCAAAATATTATAATGCAAGTAATAACAATAAACGTGAAACTTCAGCAGATATTTCCTATCCATTTGAATGGAAGACTAACGACTTTACTATAAATACTTTAATAAAAACAGAACAAGCAACAGTTAGATTCAAACGTTTCGAACTCGAAGCGAGAGCTTATTCTAATAAATCACGTTTTCTATTACGTTCACTCTTCATAAGAACTATGACGAATGGTGAAAAAAGAATAAACACAGATGGCGCAGTGATACTTTAAAACAACAAAGCCTAAAATGCACCCTAAAAGGATTAAAGACGGGAAGACAGAATTGATCCGGAATCAACAGCAGAATCTTGCCACAGCATCCAACTAATTAGTACGAACTTGAGCTTTATTTGGAAATATAGAAACAGATTTCCTTGCGTTTACGCAAATAATATCTTTTACTCCCTAATAAGTTTTAGAATGTTCGGGTTATTCCAAGAAATGTCTATAAATTTATATATCGAAGTTAATGTTGTGGCAAAACTAACACGCATTTTGTAAAAATTTTAATTTAGTGGTTTTCAAGTTGTCAATGCGTTAAATTCTGAAAACGGCATGGTCCGGCAAATCGTCAACCGAATGAAACGGTTATATTATATTAGCTAGATTTTCTGCTTTGCGTTTTCGGGCTTGCGCTTACGTGATAAACAATCAAAAGCCGTATACGAGGGCCACTACTTATATTGTGAGCCTTGGCAACACTGCGAGTTTAAGACGCCATCTAACATTTGCAATGGAAAGTTTGACATTTTTGAACATAATCTTATTCAGAACATTTTGACATTTGAGCGCGATTAGTGGTATTTATAGTGACTTGAAAATTTTGCTTCAGCGTAAAAATGGAATTAACTTGTGAAAATTTTCGTGCGATGATTTATTACGACTTTCGACGTGGATTATCTAGACAAGAGTGCATCGATCAACTTACTTCCACTTTTGACGACGAACCCCATCCTTTGCTACTGGGAAACGCTGGTATAACGAGTTTAACCAATGTCGTCATTCGCTCATCGACGAAAGTCGTCAAAGTCGTCCAAAATCAATTGTTTTGCCCGAAACCATTGATGCTGAGTAAAAACTGACAATGCAAGATTGGCATATGACATACCGTGAGATTGATGCAACAATATACATTAGTTCGACCAGAATATATAAAATATTGCATGAACATTTTGCCCTGAAAAAGGTTTGTTCTCGTTGGATCCCACATAATTTAAAAACATCTGGAAAAGATGCCCGTGCCAATTGGTGCAAGCAAATGCTTACAAAATACAATGGCGATGCTTCAAAAGACGTATATAATATTATAAGAGGTGACTAATCATGGATATATGTATATGAGCCGGAAAGTAAATAGCAGTCGACTGTATGGGTGTTTGAAGATGAATCAAACTCAACAAAAGTTGTGCGCGCTCGAAGCACTTCGAAACAAATGGTCACCTATTTTTTGGAAAAAACTAGTTATGTGGCAACAGTACCTTTACGAGAACGTAAAACGGTTACTTCTGAATGGTAGGTCACCATTTGTTTGCCGGAAGTCTTCAGAGAAATAAGGAAAGCAAACAAGCGCCGTAGGATCATTCTGCATCACGACAATGCGAGCTCTCACACATTTCTTCTAACAACCGATTATTTGAATATGGCATTCAGTCCTGATTTGGCACCCGATGACTCCTTTTTGTTTCCGAACGTCAAGAATAAATTGCGTGAACAACGGTTTTTGTCGGGAGAAGAAGCCGCCAATACTTTCAAAAACCATGTTTTAGAGATGTCTCAAACAGAACGGCAAAAATGTTTTGACAAGTGGTTCGAAAGAATGTAAAAGCATATAGATCATAAGGGAGAATATTTTAAAAAACAATAAATTAATTTTCAATGACAAAATTACTGTTTTTTTATTAGTGGGGTCGCAATATACGTAGTGCCCATCGTATAGTGTGAAGTTCCTATTTTCTACTATATAAACTCAAACGCATAAAGCTAGAATATGAAACCTAAGGTTAAATCTCCTCAGGCTGTTTAAAATTATACTTGGTACGTGGAGTGAAAATATGCAATGGCAGTTTATTCTGCCTCCAAATATTTATTTCGGACACACCCATAATCATGGGGCCGTCGCATAACGCAGTGCATTTTCATTTCCCTTTAAAAATTGAACTGTATATGTAATCATGTACAACGCTATTATGTGTTAACATATTATTTCTATCTTCCGGCATTATATGACATACTCAGTATTTGTTGCAGTTTAAGTTTATCCGACATTTTACCGGGAGGATTGTTGAAATTTGCCACTCTAGCGATGAGTCAACCTTGAAACTAGTAAGTGGTTGTTATTTTATACATTTAAAGCGCCTATATTAGCGAGCTTTCTTTGACACACATATATGAAAAGCTTCTCTTTAGTATACTTGCGATATTAAAAACCAGGGCACTATCAAAGTTTTTAATATATGTAAAAGGATCCATAAATAATATTTTGGGTATAATTAATGAATTAAGTAAACTGTAGAAGTAAAGTCTTCTCCAATTAAGTTGATTAATATAATATTATTAGAGGTAAATAAAAAGCCAGTTAGTTAATGAAGTTAATTGCCTTTGTATATACATCTAATAATCTTATATTAATCAAATTTTCTGGGGAAGACTTTACTTCTACAATTTACTTAATTTGGAGTTCTTAAATTACGCGTTTCGGACGCCCGTTGACAAGTACAACACCAGAAAACAAAGCAAAAGTTCGCGAGGTTATCAGGCTATCCTTGCAGATCGTGGGCGGACTATCCACGATATTTATGATATACTACTCAGTCAAATTGGACTGTTTACTATATTGAATCGGGCTATTTAAATGTGATGCACGTTTCTGCAAAATTCCTTTCAAGACTGTTAAGTAAATATCAGAAGGACCATTGCTTACTATTCGCAAGCAGAAGCGACTTCAACTTCATCTACAAGATCATAACTGGTGATGAATCTTGAATTTATGGTTGTGATTCTAAGACTAAGCAGTAGTTTTCGCGGCAGAAGTCGTCACGTGAACCGCAATCAAAGACAGCCCTTCAAGTTCGCAGCAATGTCAAATCCATGTTAATATCCAAGGCAATGTCCACCTCCTTGTAAGCTTTGCTCTGAAGTTTTGAAGCAGCCGATAAAGAACAATCAGTGTAAATGGAAGAACAGTAATTTATTACCCCACCGTAACAGCGCATCGGCTTATTTGTCACTTGTTTGACAATTCTAAATCTAAGAACATGACCGTAATTTCTTATTCACTAATTCGCTTGACCATATCAGCTGCAGTTTTTCCCTATTCGCCAAGATGATACTATTACGATTGAAAGGTGTAATGCCTTTTACCTTGCAGTTTTGTTTTTTCTCTGTATTAAAATTAATTTGGTTTAATGACTGGAATTCATTTGACATAATTTTATTTAATTTAATTTAAAAGGGGTTCTGCCTAAAATTACAATGCCCGTCTTGCATATTTAAATATAGTATTTATTTGTTTAGTATTTCAAACATTTTTGATTAAAATACAGTCGAAAGGAATAAATAATTTTAAACTCCAATTTATCATTTTATATAATATCTAAATGCCGCAATTTATTAAACGTTATGCATCAGGATTAGATCAAAAATTGTCGCGCAAATTTGGAAAATTTAATAGGAAGCACATTGTTTTTGGCATTCTGATTTGAACTTTGGTTGTGTATGCACCTAAACTAATTTATTTCAAATTTTATATTTATCTTACATATTTTAATTTATATTTTGATTCATTACTTTGGTTTAAATTTAATTTCGGCAAATCCATATCATACAATCGAAGTTCTAAAGCTTTTAAATAGTTATTCTTTTCTTCTAGAACGAGTAGTTATAAAGGAAGGTTGAGGATACACAAAGGTTAAAGTATTCACCTGTTGTTTTGTGGGAAAGCATAAGTCATGTTTTGTCAGTTTGTTATATAAATGTAAAGTTTTGCTGCATTTCACAGATAAATAGTTGGTCATTTTTGGATAGGTTATGAAGTTTATTTTTTGGCTAACTTTCTGTATTTTACTATTTTATGGCTACAACTTTCAATATTATTTATTTAGTAAGAATCACTTACGTTCGAATATCGCCCCAAGAGCCATTTTATTTATGGTTTTTTTATAAATTCCTCAGATGAAACCTAGCTCCTCCCATTTGAGTTTCTATTTTGGAAAATTTATACCTATATATTGTTCTGGGATCTGAATTCAACTTAATTATTTACTTTAATTATTTACTTTGGGGTTTCTATAAAATCTTTTAAAATTAACTTTACTTAATTCATTTAAAGAATTAATTATAGTATACCTAGAATTGTTCCGAGTCATTGCTCAAATAATTTTCCAATTAATGATACTTATATTTACCAAATTCATAGATAATAAATCTTAATCTATGATTAAGCTAATAGTTATACATGATTCATTACTTGTACAATAATTTGTTTTGTTTGTACGTGGTAAATGTTATACTGCCTATAAAATTAAAATTATAATTCAACTTATAATTTTAATTTTATTTATTTCTGAAATTTACCTACCGGGTATACTCTTTTAATTTTGTAAAATAGTATCTTGTTAAATTTTTAAGTTCAAAAGGTGCTTTATTTTTTTATATAAAATTATAGAGAATTTTTAATTACCGAAAACTTTCACATTATTTCAAAAAAAAATAGTTTTTAGTGCACATTTTATTAATTGGAGGTTATTTGATCTTATTTTATTTATTTGTAATAGAATTATAGTAGGTAAAGTTTTAATATTGCTTACTTAAAAATTTGTAATTTCTATGTTAATGTAGCTGAATTACGAGATTAGGTAATATATCAGTATGAAATGATCAAAGAATCACATTATGAATTAAAACACCTATAAAAAATGTTCAAGCGTAACTAAGCATTACATACGTAAATAATCGTCTTAAAAGCTTCCTAATTAAATATAAGTAGTTTAGAATTAAGTTACTGAGAAGTTAGGTTATAATAGGATCAAGTAAATGATCAAAATGGAAGAGGTATGGAGCGTTTGCTATAGAAACTATCATCACCTGCTTTCAAATAATCAAATTGCATTATTTGGCAGTTTACTTAAGCGATTTTTGAAACAGCTGCATTAAAATACCTCTCAGACATTTACTAAAACAGAAAATAGGCCTCATTTGCCATAGATTGCATTATTTATAACTCAAAAATTGTAGACGTTGCTTGTTACAGAAGAATAAATGCTAAATGTTCGTTAATTGTGTGCTTTGGAAGAAATTAGGTTAATGGGCAATTGGCCAGATTTTAATTGAAATGAAACAGTACTTTACATTAGTAGGTTTAAAAATAAAGTCTGTAACTTTTTTACTTTAATTTAAAATTTATTTACAAGAACGAATTATATCTGTCTTAAAAGCAGCCCCATTATTTGCGACACTGTCAACAAAAAATGGCGGTTTTGCGTCGTGTGCATTTTCACACTTCTTCAGGAAATTTTAACTGGGAATCAACTAGTTGATGCTTCAGTGACCGCAACAGATGATAATCAAAAGGCACAAGGTATGGGAAATAAGCCGTGCGAGAAAGAACTATAGTTTAAGTTCATTGCCACCGGATTTCTTATAACTCATAACAAACAAAACGTTTCAAATTAGACTTTTTCGGTGCTGCACTGCATTCTCGATGAGTAGAATTGAAATGGCCACCAGAAATTTCTAAAACCCCTTTTTGAAAGTTTTATGGACCACGGCATCTTTATCCAAACCCGAGAAAATAATTTTGGTAAATTGAGATATATTTTTATCTGACCCTAACACAAAAAGTCGTTTTTCTTGAACGTCATCGTGATAACTACTGTTAAAACGTATTAGTTAGTCTCAAAAAAGACTATAATAGCAAGGCTATTAACTATTATGGTATTCCTTAAAGCTTAAGATTGACACATTCAAAATATCAGAGGGTGGGAAAAATTTAATTTAAATCAGAGTTTCTGCAGATACAGCCAACTTAATTGTACACCTAACAAATATTTGAAATCGTAATATACCATCAATAAAACAGAATAAGGAAAAATGTCCAAAATTGAACTAAATTTCTTATACACCATTTCCAACAAAACTACATATCACTACACTTGCAATTAATTCTTTGTCGGTGATTCGTTCTTCTGTTGGTTCCCCTAGGCCACTTCTGGCAATATATCAATCTCTGATCTTGGAAACAATTGGAAAGTTAATCCCTTTATTATTTGGTACTATACAATTGAATAAATTTGCAGATCAAAAATGTTATTCGCAGATAAACTCTATTTTGGTTTTGTTATGTGGGTGTATACCGGGTGGCAAAAAAGTCTGGAATATTTCAAATAACTCAAAAACGGTTTTATTAATTTTTACGAATATTTGCTGGTCGATACAGTAAAAAATTCTAAATCTAGGGGAAGAACTTTCGTTCACGTAGTCATAAAGGGTAACAAGTATGGTTAACTTTTTATTTTTAAAAGGAACACCTTGTATATTTTTATGGAAGTAGATAGATCTCTTTAGGATACATTCAAAGATATACAGTTTATTATGTTTATCTGTCGAAATTACAGATTTATTGCAAATTAATGTTTTTATTTAAAAATTTACTTGGCCATGATAATCTAAAGACACCAAAAAAAAAACAAACCAGAACGTCAATTGTACTAGTATTTTTTCTTGGAAGGATTTTTAAAAAGTTTCAAGGATAAAATGGTAGTTTTAAGCGAAAAAGAAATAATTCAGATTTCGATGATAGTCGGATATGGTGATTGTAAAAGAACGCAGGAGTAGATATGCAATTTATTTAATCAACTTTATCCAAATCGACCTGGAATAACTCAGTCTAGCGTAAGCAAGGTGGTGAAAAAGTTTAACCAAACTGGTAGTGTTAAAAAACGACCAAAGATAGCAACTGGCAGTGATAAAGCCCTAGATATTTTAATTGATGTGCAGGAAAATCCCCAGCAATTGTCTAGACAGTTAGTGTCAAACCACGACATCTGCCATTAGTCAATGAAAAATTTATTTGAAAGTGAGAAAATTCGTCCTTATAAAGTCCATTTAGTACAGGAACTTTCCGAAGACGACTTCGATCGAAGATGTTAATCCTGATTTTGGTAACAATATCCTGTTTTCGGACGAAGCCACGTTACATGGTTTTGTCAACAGACATAATTGTAGATATTGGTCTGCAGTTAATATCCACGATGGATGGAAGAAGTTCATACTCAAAGGCCGCTAAAAGTGAATGTTTGGGCAGGCATTATTGGCCAGAATGTGATTGGTCCCTTTTTTATAGATGGTAATCTTATATCAGAAGTTTATTTAGATTTGCTTGAGCAACATGTTTTGCCTAATTTGGAAACTCTTTATGCTGACAGGTTCGACAATATTTAAACCAAACATTCCCGAATCAATGGATATGTCGTAGGGGTGAGATTGAGTGGCTTGCCAGGTCACCCGATCTGACCCCCCTTAGATTGTTTTATGGGACCATATAAAAAATAAAGTTTATTGAAACAAACCAATGAATACTGAAGATCTGAAAACTCGTATTACAGCTGAAATTCAGAGAATTCTCCAAGATGTCACCAGAAATGTGATTCAAGAATTCCGCGACAGGCTTGCTCATTATTTAACCAACAATGGCAGACATTTTGGACATCTCTTGAAATATTAATGTTTATCTTGTTGTTCTTGTTATGCTATTTTTTTTAAAAGTTACTTATGTAGTAAGTCGATTAAACTAAATTTTTAAATGAAAACATTAATTTGCAATAAATCTGTAATATCGATAGATAAACATAATAAATCGTATATCGTTGAATGTGTCCTAAAGAGATCTATCAACATCCATAAAAATATACAAGATGTTGCATTTAAGAATAAAAAATGACCACACTTGTTATTTACCCTCTATAACTACGCGAACGAAAGTTCTTCCCCTAGATTTAGAATTTTTTACTGTATCGACCAGCAAATATTCGTAAAAATTAATAAAACCGTTTTTGAGTTATTTGCAATATTT
>JAHWXV010936810.1:0-15215 GCA_024586415.1 Phrixothrix hirtus | reverse complement strand
CTATTATAGATTTTCCAATCAGATGCAGGAGGTATATACGCTAAAACGAAGTATAAGGAAAATTTTTGTAGTTTTAATTTTAAAAGAACAGCTTCATATTAAAATCATAAACATGATTGCACTAAAATGTTCGCGATTTAATTCCATTTTTGTTGATAGTTGTTTATTTTACTCTTAAATACAAACGTTACCAAACGATGTTTTATTCAACTGTCAATGCTACATAATCTAAAAAATGTTAAATTTTACGATAGTGATTCTATAACGAGAACGGAAGTACGCGATTTCCGAAACACTTGCAGCATCACTCATATAGCCACCCCGAAGGTTGTTAGACCTATTCTTCTTAGTCAGCACAATCACGATTTGCCCGTGAAATGTGTCAAATATTAGTTGAAATCTTACAAAATCCTTCTGGTTTTTTGAACCCTATACATTTTTCAATCAAATCCCAATTTGTGTTAATGTTTATCTTAATGGCAACAGCATGCTGTTCCAATGTGAGGTGAAACTGGAGTCTTTGTCCAACTAATTCAATGAGCGTAAAGTCTTCAGTACAAATTGCACATTCAATGACTGAAAAGTTTCCCTAATCTTCAGTTCATGCTCCAGTTCTTTCTGGATAAGACGGCTGACATCTATACAAGATTCCTTTTTGACCTACCAAATCAGCCATTGGGTATTGGTGAAAGAAAGAGGAAAACGAGAGGAAGTAGTTTAATTGGGATGCTCCGATGCCAAAATGTATATCATACAGTTGCAGTGTCCCAAATAAATGGAGATAGTCAGGTAGGAATGGCTACAGATGAATATCAGGCACACCAAAGAACTCTGAAAGCACTACGTGGATGAAACAGCTGTCCAACTACTGCAGCTTTATTCGGAGGCGGAGTCAAGCGTGGCGTTGGATCCTCGTAAATTCAAGAGCAGGTTCTTGTTCTAAAAGAAAAAGTTAGTACGGTAAAAAGAGGCAAAATATAAAGCTAACGACCGCCGCGCCTTTATTCATGCAGGACTCCTCAAGCGCAGAATCTTTAAAATATAATACGAATTGTTGGTGTGCACCCACTTACATTAAAAGAAAATATATACGCGTAAACAATCAGCAGAGTAGCTGAATGATAACGTCGAAATATTTATATAGCTAACTCACTACAGCCTAAATTTAAATATTGACTTTGCAATAATATTGTGCAACTTTAGGAAACTACCCTATATTCGTTAAAATTCGCAAACATGTAAAAGAATCGGTGTGAAATGATATGACGTAACTACTGTCAGATAATAGCATTTATTATGGGATTAATGACAAGGTATTTCGATTTTTAGTAAAAATTGAGTTAAACAATGAATTGATTATAAATATGGTAAATAACACATCTATTACTTATTCAACGGTACGGCTAACTTTGTGGCGTGTATTTATAATATGAATGAAATTCGAAAATTCCAAAATCAAACCTCTCTATCAACTAAAAATCTGATTCGATATTAGTTGCAACCATAATAGGGCTATTTTTGTCAACTTACTAAAGTGTAGAATTTACCGTAAGTGAAGGAACTTTAGAGTTGCCCCTACTGCATATTTTATTCAACCAATACGTAAATTAATAACATAGCTAGATTTAATTTATTTAAATGAGCAAAGAAAAGGCATAATTACCAATAATGGGTTATCACATTTTTTATCAAATAATCAGTCTTCGGTGAACTATAATTACATTAAATATTTAAATACACGTATGCTTCAAATCTCTAAGCTCGTTAAAATGTTAAGATAATTTGAACCGTTTGGACACCAGTGTACCAAAATTAATTAAAAGATATAGGAAATATTTCGCTATACTTACTTCACAGAATCATTTTCTTTTTTTAGATTTAGGTATGATAAACTGAAATAAAAGGAAGATGAATAGAATACCGTCTCGTCGACTTTACGAAAACGAGGCCAGAAGAGTGCACATTAACGCATAAGAAGTCCAACATCAAATAATGCAAAATGGTAATCCTCGTCTCCTGGAAGCATTCCACAGCAAAACGCAAACGTCCCCAAGTATGCTAATAGTGGTTTCTCCGAATTATCAGCTAGAAAGGCAGACTAGCAACGTTAGAACACCAAAAAGGGCATAGATCCTCTAAAGAAAATGATAAAACTATAACGTAAGAAGGCAAAAATTAAGAATTGTCCCTCAAAGATTGACGATAAGGAATTTACCCCGTTTTATTTATCTGTTAGACGCACAGAAATAATTTTCCGTTTAAAAATAATTTATTTCGTGTTAACAAATGTAGCCTTGAATTGAATAAACGTATGTCAAGGAAGAGTGACAGGCCGCCAGTCAAATTGTGAAATCCTCGATTATACATGATAATCATATTAATTAAGAATTGGTATGGTGATATCTCACTTATATGAAAACGTATAATAAACTTAATGTGGCAACTGTTCAAATCATTACCGAGAAATATTTGTTACAATTATAAACATTCAATGTTTATAGATAAATAAATAAATAAGATAGACAAACGTTTTTAATTGCAATTTTTCCAAATGTAACACAAAGCACTGGCGTAATACACATACGGCCTACTGTAATAAATCCTAAAATTAGTTTAAACTATACGAAATTTACATAACTCTTAAAATAAAATTCCTGAGTACCAAAAAAATTACACTGTGTGAAAAAAGACGCACGGTGACATCACCTGTTTTAAAAATAAGTAAAGAAACAAACCTTCCTCACATGGCATTATCTGCAACGGTTTTGAGGTTGACACTAATGTTTTGTTTAGAAGCGTTGCTCTTATTTTTAAGCAGAATGGCAAAATAGAACGAATAAATTGCAACTAGCCGTAGTGGGGAACTTTGGAAAGATCAGATTAGTACGTGAGTAGCATTGATTTTAGTGTCAAGCTAGTACGAATAACGTACAACGAAAGCAGCGGATTAAGCAACACATTTAATACCTTACATATGTATATATTGGTTCTCAATGTCCTTATATTTATAAAAAATGTATACTGTTCGAAAATTTTGTACGATCAGTAAATAAATACAAATGCATGCCCTTTATGCAGTATAAACTAAGGTATATTAACTTAGGGTAGTATGTTGTAATAAATTTAAGTATATACATGAATGTATAGAATCTTAAAGTACAAATACTGTAGCGGAACGAAGTTTCATTCTCAGGCTATTAATTTGATAGCATTTTTGGACCATTGAAGGTTATAAAGTTACATCAAATTCTTTATTCTTAATATTAAATTAATGCATGCTGCTCTCCTGGCGCTCTTACAATACTATTGGCAGAAAGAGTTGCTATAACAATAAGTTTTGCTTAATTTTCAAAGGATGGATTGCTCCGGCAGCAGCAAATGTTGTGAGTTTACGAAATTGCAGCATTCGTTTACCGAAACCATTTATTTGTTATTACAAAAAGTTTCGGTTGATGCAATAAAATAGGTGGATACACCTATTTTAATTAGTATATGTAATATATAATGGTATACGTAAACAATATAAAAAAATAGAGAAATATTTTGCTTCTATTATCAATCATTATTTGTCATATAATCTTCGTTAGTAATACAAGGTAGCCAGTGTTGCTATTCGTGATGGACCTTTCAAAACTAAGCGCACTTCTCTATATAAACTCTGTTCAGGAACACAAAAGGTCATTGCTGACCTAATTGAATTGACAGATATAAATTACTGCAATGAGTCACTTGCGGATTACATCATCTATTTTATTACAAAGAAAACATTCTGGATGATTCTAGAATTTTCCATTTACTGTTTCTAATTTTTGTTACAATACCATTCAATTAATGGGTTGTTTTAGAGATAAGTGTTGGTTTTTTACTTATATTGTTTTATTATTAAACCATTTTTAGAAAAAGATAATTTTTTGTACCAACATAAAGATATTACTTTTATTACAATTCGCTAATAACCACAATTTTATAGTATCGTACATTGTAAAATGTTGTGAGCTCTCGCTGTTTTTTTATGTCATTCACGTTATTTAAATTAATAAACATCAATAAGATTTACGAATTATATTATCTACTTCTAGTATTTTAATTAAGAATTTAATTCATATCATAAATAGGTAAAAACATTCTTTTATTTAAGCATAATCTGCCTTCTTAGTAAACTATTTCAATGTACCTCGTAGAATATAGAAATTAACGCAACTTCTTAAACCCCATATGAATGCAAAGGTTGTTGCAGCTGTGTAAAAATTGCGTCAGCACGATGGTTAGATTGTACATTTTTAAAGAGATAAATATAGAACGTAGACATATAAAAATAACATTCAGAAACAATCAAACTAAATAATGTACTTCGTTAAAGCAGAAACAGATGCAACATTTATCCGGGCAATTGGATTAATGGATCTACTATGAGGATCTTGGCGTCGTCATAAAAGTTCTACGTGCAAAGTGACACGTGACTATCAACGTTGCCTACAAGGGGATGAGCTCACCAACGTGAACGAGTTCTGTTCAAACCACTCTTAAGTAAAGACGTGTAAAAGCAATTACTGTTGTTCGGGGGTGCCTCTTATTCTTTGTTTTAGGTTAATACTGGTCTTTTGTTAAAGAATTTAAGAATCTGTTGGGGTTAGCAGCCTTTTTCAGAAATTACCAAATGACCGGGATTCATTTTTCTTAAACGAAGTGGCGGCCATTATCAATATGTGTTCTTCCACCTGTAAAAGGGGTTACCGTTCCTAAAAATAGAAGAGTGATCCATTCCTCGAACGCTAAATAAACATCCATCTGTAAGTGCTTTATATTTTCTTTGTTCATTTATTACGACCTCAGCTAGAGGGAAATTCCTGGGCAAATCATTTGTAATTACCATCAGTGTGCATCACCGCCGATCTAGTTCTGATTATTCAAGTTAACGTAAATTTAAATTATCGAAGTTACCGTAAATTTTACTTAAATACTACAGGAATAAATAAATTACGGACTCAGAAATTGGTAGCGTTGATTTAAGAAGTATTGTTGTCAAACGTGTTGCGTTCTAAATATTTTGAGTTTACCAATTTTAATATATTATTTTGTATGTAAACTTATTATTAATTTTAGGATTACCTCTAGTTACAATACTCTGGGTACCCACTTGTTTATTTCGTATTTTTTGACGCATTTCGTCCTTCTAAAATTGTTATGTGGTTAATGAAACCCTAGAACTCATTTCCACAAACTGTTTACGTTCATTTAAGCCATTCAGCTGTGTATAGAAGCTGATGCTCTCATATTTCTTTTGGACCTGAGCCTAGAGACCAGCTAACTAATGTGATGTGTTTCTAGTACCTAAGTTTTATTTAGTTTCTTGTTCACAATTGAATTTATACCTATTTGTGTAACTCGTGGGAATTTAAAACAATATATAGATGTTTGAATGCTTCGAAGTTTTGTTTTCTTATTTAGTCAAATTACAACTTAGAGTGTATTTTAAACCTACAATGCGCGTATAAAAAGTAATCTTGTATTTTGCAAATTTATTAAGGATACAAGTCCTAAAATATTTATTTCTGAATTAATATTGCTTGCTGAAACAATTTAAAGTCTAGTCCATTAAATTATATACAGGGTGGTCCGTTCTGAAACCAGCTCTCAGTTATTTTATTCAATGCACTGCAAGCTTTCAATTTTACAAATAACAGAATTAGTACTTCAATTTTAGTAAGCATCACTTCTTTGATTTTCATATACAGAGTGATAATTAAGTAAAGAAGTACCGTTAGCATAAGAACATTTCTTTCAGTTTTGAATCCCACTATTGCAGTACCGTTAGCGTCTGTTTTCCGTTTTAAAAGGTAAGGTCAATTTATATCGTGACTTACAGGGTGTTATTCGAACATTACCTATCTACAGTGGTCTCGAAAACAGTGGCGACCATATTTACCGATTTTAGACTTATTTTCCCGACAGTGTTTAGCTTTGCAGTACCGAAGAACCACGCCTCGCTCCACTGTAGCTTTGCAGCCGTTGTTAAACACTGGTGATTCTGCCACATGCGTTATTTCGATTTCGCCTTGTGACAATGTATCATTAACTACGAGAGGATTACCTGCAAGCGAGCTCGCAAACGGATAGTTCAAAAGACTATCATTTACTAGGGTAGTTCAACGAGTCAGGTGTAAATAAAAAAGCGACTGTTTTTTCGGTGTAAAAGGGTTTTACCTTTCAACATAGTCCCCCTTCAGCTAAACACACTTATTTCAATAATACTCAAGATGTTTAATAGTTTTAGTAAAATAATATTTATCAAAGTATGTAACATGTGCAGCTAACTCGGCGATTATTTCTTCACTGGATGCGAATTTCTTGTCCGCAAGCCAAGTTTTCATGATTGGAGACAAGAAATGTTCATAAGGAGTCAAAATAGTGAATATGTGGGAGCATTTCGAAATGCAATTCATGTATATCTCTAGTTACATAGCTAAAGAATATGCTAGTACGTTACCGTGGTAAAACAGCACCTTTTTCTTTGCGAAATATGGCCAAATTTTATTGATTTTTCCGCTCAACTGATCTAATAAGGAGGAATAATATTCTGCTGCTATTTTTCTACCTATTTGAAGGTAGTCAATGAAAATTATTTCTTAAGAATTCTAAAAAACGACTGCCACGGGTTTACTAACGGATGTTACCACTTTTGCAGTCTTCAGTGCATTTCTACCCATTATTTCGGTTAAGTATTTCGTTTGCCAAATATAGTAGTGGACCTAAGCTTAAGGCACGCCACTTTATATCAAAATCGAGTTAGTTCGGATCTATTACTTGCAGATTTTCTACTGCTAATAGATTTGTCAAAGGCTAAATCTTCTTCGGATGCAAAATATGTAAATGTTTGCTTCAATTTGTCGATCAGAGGTTTTAGCTTGCAAGCCTTATATGACATATCTAGTTATTTGTTGTCCTCTGAATGGGAATGCCAGTTTTTCATATGTCAAGCGGAATCCTAATAATAACGTGTATCTGGTAACTGGATGATTATACCTAGTTAAAATTAAATTTCCAATAAAACAACCAATTTAATCAGGAGAAACTTTAGAATCGGGGTGATTTTTAAAAATTGCATCTTTTGATGTCTCTTTAACCAAAAGGTTTATCATTTCATTGTCAAAAAATGTTTCAAAAGGTTGATTAGGTCTAGAATCAATATTTTTGATGAAATTTGACAATAACGAAAGACGTTTTGTGCTGCCTTCTATCGTTTTTTCTTCTATTCAATTAATTTTATCCGCAAGTGAAATTTTATTAATTGTTTGTACTCGAACATTACCTCTTTGAAGTTCATCTTCATTATTTATTACATCAGCATTAACATTAACTCGAATTTGCGGTCCTCTTCAATTATCTACAGTTATTTAATCGTTTTCGTCAGCGGAATCCTCATATTAAGACTACCTACATTAGGAGCCTCAGTTAATGTCACAAAACAACACGAACTATTATTGATTTAAAAAACCCTTACAAACTCATGCTTTGTTAATGCATGTGATAGTATCACGCTATAAATATGCGAACAGAAAGAATTATTGCTAAAACTTGATGATCATTGAAAGCGTTACATACATGCAATTCTAGGTTCTAATGGATCATATGAAATAATAACAAGGAATAAATTAAATTAACGTTTACGTATTAGAATTAAAAGACGATATTATTTGCTTATATGCTTACATTTTCGGACTGTCAAATTATTATTTATCGCCTGAATTTTTTAAGTTCTATAAATTTTATATTTAGATTTAACTAACTGCTGCGAAGACATAAAGTGTGATTGAATATAATTAGAACTGCCTAAATCCATTCAGTTTAAAATATTTTTTATGTTTCCTAACCGATCTGGTGTCTCGTTTGCTTAAACCCTTTAAATAGTTAACCGAAAATAATTTAAATAACTTGTACGAAATCAAGCTTGAAGAAACCGCTCGATAAGTCCTTAGTTTGCTGTCAAAGCAATACTGGATATCAATAGAGTTCAGTACCTTAGACAAACTACTTACTTGTCGTCGGCCATTATCGTACAAATCACGGACATATATCGTTAAGAGACGCAGTCGCCGCGACCAGTTCATAATTAATATATTAAAACAGTCGACGTGAGTTCGCTGGCCATAATTAACTAACTTATTAACATGATAGTGGCGTGGAGACGTTGGATGGACCGTATTTAATTAAACAATAACTAATACACTGGAAGGGTCTAGGCATTTCGATAGTTCATAATGAATCGAGTAATTCATATCAGAAAAAAAATCGACGTGAGCAGTTTAACCATAATTAACTAATTCATTAGTACAGAAGATCTGTCGTGATTCACGATAACCCATATTTCATTAAATAATAACTAAGAGAAAAGGAAACGTCGAGGGTTTTTGAAAGTTCATAACTAGCTGATTATCAATTAATATCAAAAGGAAACCGACGTGTATTTTTTTGATCGTAATTAAGCAATAATCAACACCGAAGCAAATACAAAGTATAATACGTTCGAAAAAAGTAATCAATAAAACAGAATTTATGAAACATCATTATATGGTAATTATAAACCAAAATTGTTAAGCTATATCTATTTTAATTAAATTTTAATTAAATACGCTACAACAATGTTCTACTGTGAGGTGAAAGTTAACGTTTCTTAGTTTAAAGTGATGTTTGGCACGACAGCACCATATTTATCATATGATTCAACCAGTAAAAGCGTATGAAATTCCATTTTATAATTTAACATGCGATGGTATTGCACACTTCAAATTTAACTGTAACAAATTGGTTTATATATTATTTGTTTTGAAATACGGATACATTTTTCGAGAAAAGTCCACATTGCGCAGTTCAAATGGTATCTAATTTTATAGAAATAATGTAGTTCTAATTGTTTATGTTCTATGCACTTGATTTATGGAATTTTTAACATTTTTAAAAGTATTTAATTTTTTTGTTAAGATGTAAACCTACTAGATTATTTCATCTTCAAATTAATAGACGTGATATTAACTTGGGGCAATAGTTCGGGAAATTTTATTGCAATTACGAGGCATTACAAGGCAAAACATACGAACAGGAATATTTGTAAGCCGAGAACCGGTTTATGCACAAATAATGACTTAGGGAAACTGACGGTTTTCAAATTATAAATGGAGATGTTGGTCGTACAGAAACAGCGACACCCTTGATACTATCATTGGGAATAAATACATCTCACCAAAGTATTTTAAGAGTGTTAAATGGAGAACGGAGCATCCGTAACATTAGCGTCACTTCACGAATTCTTACGTGATGATATTCCACTGAGCATAAACTTTTTTGAAATACTTTTGTAAATTACTTTAATTATTTATGGATAAAACCACTTCAATGAGGTAAGGTATATTGTAACGTTTATTTTCTGAGTTCATAATAAAAATTCCATATTTAATTTTTATTGTAAATTTCGCTACAGTGACTACCCTCTTTGTGAACTAAACATAACCGTGGTGGATTTATTACATTAGTTTAATGGATACTTTTCATACTTGATATCAGCTTCTAATTTCCATTTAACTTTACTCGTTTGGCTACGCTTATTTATAATTGTGCATTATTCATACTTATTTGGGATTTCCTCTTGTTACAACAGCTCCTGGATTTTCGAAAATTACTTAAAATGTTATTCTTTCCTCAATTTTATCAGTTTCCTTTTGAAAAATGTTGCCGTCTTGTGTTGCGT
This sequence comes from Phrixothrix hirtus, assembly GCA_024586415.1. NCBI lineage: Eukaryota > Metazoa > Arthropoda > Insecta > Coleoptera > Phengodidae > Phrixothrix > Phrixothrix hirtus. Next base: position 5,473 of record JAHWXV010936810.1, on the reverse strand, counting down.
GCCGTAAATCTTCCCTTTTCGACAAACGCATATCTTAATTTGATAAGAAGAAACGGCGTATCACCATAAATTCGAATCAGGCAACTGCAATTAGCGTTCTATTGAAATTTCCGTCTTTGTGTAGTCCTCTACTGCTTTTGGTTCGACAACCGTGTCATATAACGTGGCATTTTCTAAGGGAACCCTTTTGGCCAACTTCGCCAACGATGCCTCAAAGCCAGTTCTAGCCTAATTTGTCCCGGATCTCATGATGTTACGGTTGCTGGGGGTTCTCGATGAGATAAACCGCTATGTACCGAAAGTGCATCATGCAGAGTATGGAAAACTGCGAATGTCAAGGTTAGTTGTTCTATTACTTGGGCTAGTAATAGCTTTGTTACTTATTGCACACGCTAAACTCGCATGTGGTGAAAAGCGTTATCGTATTCGCGGGATTTCTTGTCAAACATTAAATATCATTTCAAATAATGAAATATAAAATAAATTTGGTTAATACGTTTTACAAAATGTATTCTAGAAAGTTCAATGGTACGATGATTGATATATATATATATATATATATATATATTTCACCATCTGCTCGCTGTTAAAATGAATTAAAATTTATACTGTCAACATTTGTGCCCAATATATTTTATTCAAAAAATTTCTTTACTATATAATAATTTAATTGTTTAGAAAATATACCATAATAGCTGTTATACTTAATTCAACCGACAAAATTTGTGAGATGAATATTGAAAACCTTTTAATTAGTTTGTGGGACATTCTTGCATTGAAAAATTCCATTTGAAACTACCGCATGTTACTTTTTACAGCATTTATATTCCAGAATAGGCTATAGGGAGCGCTCACGTTCAATATAGCTCTTCGTTATGCTTGTGATCAAATTATTCGGTCTTAATTAAACCTTTTAATCCGATGCTAAGTGCAATACTCGTTTTGGTGTCAATATTGTAGATAAACATGGTCTGGCATAATCTTGAGCTATCTGTCACAAAATTCTGTTGGCGCAGAATATAATGGGGTCGATCTACTCGACCGACAACGAACCAATTTTGTCTTGGTAACCAATTCTGTCATTAATGTTGACATTATAGAATTACCAACTAACTAGCTTTGTTGGGAACATAGAAACTCGTGAGGCTTTCGGTTTTTTAATATTTGTTATTTTTACAAACGTTCTGGCGTCCATTCTGACCTGTCTTACGGTAATTTAAGTATTTTCGCTCACGAACGACTAAGCTACACTGACGACGCCACTTGCTACTGAGTTCAAAGCAATACCATACGATTTGTTATAATCAATTGTTATAACGTTTAACTTTTGTTATATGCATTTTTGGATTTGATATACATCCAGACACAACCGTTATACCTCATTGCTAATAGACTTTCAAACTAAATGTGCACGCTGTAGTATTTGAAATACCACACTTCTCCCAGAACCTGAATAGGAGATACATAATACAAATTTTTAACATTTTGACATTTTACAAAGTAGTGATGCAAATAACAGGTTGATTACCCAGCTGTTATCGCAATAGATTTATTCGGATGTGTGTAGATGCACTGATTGGATGGCCAACTTGGTCCTCTAGTTTAAATTCTCTTGATTTCGCTGTGTAGAATTATTTAAAATGAAGACTTTGTAACGTTCTAATTAATAATATTGAACAGTTGGGAAACATATATCAAACATTTTCAGCGCTACTAATAATAAGTGATGCAGGAAATTTGATATGCTATAATTCATTTATTAAAAATATAAGGTGTATTAACCCTGTCTTCTGTAATTTATAATAAAGATAGAGAATGGTTTTAATGTTGGACTGATGCACATGAAATGTCAGACTGGTAGTAGATTCTTGCAGCGACTTTCACATGATGCAATCAAGTCGCCCAGCGACTGCGCGCATATCACGTCGCGAAATTATTATAAAGAGGTTCAATTGATATGAAAGTGTAACTCAGGACTTGTGCGTTGATGTTAAATTGAACATTCAAGGATAGTCTGGCGAATTATCTTTCACTTCCCGGTATAAATTAATCCATTTTGTCAAGTTAACCACTGCAAGCCTAAGCAAAGCTTTCCGGGAGAATATGGTTAACGAAAATAGCACGTTAGTCTATGATATTTCGAAGGGAAGATACAAAATTGCAAAATCAAGGCATATGATCACTAACCCTTAGCTGTTTTAAATGAGACCTGCAACATATTGTTTAGTTTTACTGCCATAAAACGTGTCATCAAAGGGTAGGAAAGGTTGGTGTTCATCGTAGTGCTATTTTCGGAGTCAGGTTACTCTGGGAACGGTAAAACAGTTGGATACCGGGGTACGTTATGATTTAATATCTTATAATAGGATGAAACCTTTCAATTTCTGCATTCGTGTCCTTGCTCGGCAAAAAAACAAACCTCTACTGCATTCAATCGAAACATGCGATAAAAAATTGTTTCTTTGCGATAACGTGTAGAATGGCTACATAAGTTAAAACCTACAACAAACCGTTTAGTCACCCCTCCACCTAAAAGATGTTGGTTTCTGTATGGTGGTCATCAGCCAGAATCATTTACCGGAACTTTTTGATAAGCGGGAACGGTAATTCGCGTAAGTGCGTCAGCATTGCTGAAAATGGATTGTGAAATAATCAGCATTGGTACATGCACGCAGTGTCCTGCTGTTTTAACACGCACCATTTAGGTGCTATGCGTTTTGGGATATGCAGCACTGCCTCATTATTCATCTTCCCCTGACGAGTCGTCGAGTTACTGGCGTATGTTCTGCAATCGTGCCTTAGAAACGATTCACCTAGGGCATAGAGATTTAGCGTATTGTTGATGAGTTCTTAGTAGCCAGATTACTACCTTGGTAGAAAGATGAGTACCGCTCATTGTGTCTTCTGCCAACTTTATTTAAAAGTACACTTAACATGTTGCAGTATTTCCTTTATTGAACTGTTGCAACAGTAACTTATTTACATTAAATAATCTAAAAAGGTATTTGTTATAAGCATTTTGTAAAACTTTTCAGTAAAGGAGGAATAAAATTAATCTTAACCCTATAAAACTCCTCCTTAATCAAAAATAAGGAAATTGATATTACTACACAATTTAATGTACTTAAGTCCTAGATTCATGACTAAAATATGAATTTGGTATTTAACAGAACTCCGAGGATATTATGAAGGTTCAAGTTTATCGCCTCCATTTAATGTTGCACAATAACGGCAAGTAAAATTGGGACACAATCCTGTCGACTTTAAAGTACGGTGTAAGTCTGGCTTCTCGCCATTTGATGGAAGAGCACCCCTCGAGCTTTAAGTTAACACAAATTATATGATCACTGATGTTTAGCCGAATTACTAAATACGACAGAATACTATGTGTTTACTTTTGTATGTAACGTTTGGCAGTCAGTTTTTGTAAATTGAAACTGTTTGCGAATACACGTTTTGCTACAATGCTTAAATTTTATCGTTTTACTTTTTATTAAAGAAAATCTTTTCCAAACTAAACGATTATTATTTGCATCTCGTTATCGCAATATGTTAGCAAAAATAATTTCGCCTTGACCACCTGAATTATTTTATTAGATAACTGATAATTCTAGTTAATAGCATACAATAAACGTATATTTAGCTAACTAAATCAATTATGTCAGAATATTAATAATACAAATAAAAATGACTATCGGTGCGCAAACTGAGGATATTTTATGAAGCGTAGAAAGAAGTCCTGCCTCAAAATTTTTTTACAAACGTCTAGTTTTTGATTTATAAATTTTGAAACTCCGGATGAAATAATTTGATCTAAATACAATATTGCCTTGTAAACAAATGTAATTATGAATTGAGTAATTATAATAACCCACTGCTGTGATTTACCGCTTAACACGTAATATATTTAAAGCGTGCGTACGGTAGATTAATCTATGAAGATTTTGTGTTCTTGTTCACATTCCCTAAAATAGCATCCAAAATTGATTTTAAATGCCTTAATACCTACACTTCTATTATTAAACCTTATTTACACTAATTATTTCGTTATTATTTCGTGAAATAAAATTAAATTATTTTAGTAACACAAATAAGTAATAAGGAACATTCTAAAACGTTTTGCGTTAAATTTAGTACACAATACTCTTTCTTAAATGTTAATGCAAGATGGTGTAGGTATAAAAGTTAGCGTTTAGAATATACGTATTACTTTTCTATGATGTTGGTATTTGTAAATAATGTAAGGTATTCAACGAAACAATAAAATTAATTAGGTAAAGTAATGTAAAATTATCACAGTGTGTATTCTAGAGTCAATATTTTTAACACATATTGTAAGATAATACGTAAAATATACCTATGAATAAAATACAGCAAGAAAAACAATTCTTGTTCAACGCGGCAGACGAAACATGTTGATTGTCAGTTTCAGAATTTTATTTAGATTATGAATATTTTAAAAACTATGTATTTTTGGAAAGCATTGTACAGGTTGGTGCAAGTGATATCCCGCATCCTGTAGCTCGAATAAGGATAAACTTCAAAATTTCCTTTAACTGCAGATCTACACTACATGTTGAGCGGAAAACTCAGAAAATAATTTCAATTATACAGTGTCTGCTTTCTAATATAACACCCCATATTTTATCGCATTTGTGAATTCCACATGTGATTTGGATTATTGTTTTATAATATAAATATTCCTTTAAAGTTACTAGTTTACAAAATAATTTCAAATTGTTGGAAATTTCCTCTGTAACCCAGTCAGAGTTGAGATTTCACAATTAAAAAACTGTTCAGACTGGAAGGTTTTTGCATTAACAGTAATACTTTACAGTTGTCTGTCTTCATTTTAATGTACGTAAAATGCACATAATTTACACAGTATAGCTCCAAGGAATACAAACTTCAAATTCCAAAACTAGATATTTTCAAATGCAGCTCTGTATATGTATATTAGTCGACCACCCGATACAGATTCTAATTCAACATCTATCGTATCTACTTTATGCCTTTACCCTTTCAGTTATTAAAATTTTCTTGTTTTTGATAAAATAAACTCTCATATCATTGTATACACTTATTAGTTCCATTTTTTCGTTTTTGATACGATACTAAATTTTTATGAAAGCGTATGACCTCGATTAGTAACCTTAACTTCAAGTATTATTTGTAAAAGCGACTAATCTGTTTACTCTAATATCATTCCAAATTTTGTTTATTGACTAAATGAACTATTCAAAATAAGAGCTTATTGATATTATTCTTGTGTTTGAGAAGAATATATTTTTTAGCATCCATAAATTAATACGTACTCTTCCATAAGAAGATTCATAATTACAATATGTACTAGTGCGTTATAATTCATCTGATTAAAATAAAGGGTTTTCCAATAAGAATGATATGAATTTAAAATGAAATAAAATAGAAGTGATTTCAGATATAAACAAACTTTTTGTATTATCTTAAAGTA
>JAHWXV010936681.1:0-10675 GCA_024586415.1 Phrixothrix hirtus | reverse complement strand
GGGGGGGGGGGGGGGGGGGGGGGGGGGGGGGGTTTAGCAATGCATCTATAATAATAGTTTATTCCCGATCAGGAGAAACATATTTTATTCACAATCATTTAATAATGTACGACTTTGTAACTTTTAAATGTTATGAAAGCACTTGTTAACTGATTTACTTCCCAAAACTAAATTAACTTAATTGTTATAGCTATACTAAATTTTGTATAAGGTGCAGTTAGTGATATAGGCAAACAGTAGAAACAGTTTATATTTACTCTGTGTATTGTAACTAGAGTTTTTATCAATTACAAGGGCCAAAAAATTATTAATCACATTATTAATTTTTTGAATAATGTCAACTTTTGCAATGTATACAATAGCGTGTTCAAACCTCCAAGTGCAGTATGGGCTCTTATAGACTAAATTTATTTTTTACTATCTTTAGTTATTTCGGAATAACATCATCCTCGTCCTTCTTGGGATGGTTGCCAAACGTAAAATGTAATTTAATAACACATAACCTCCTTGTACTGTCACATTTATTTTTCAAATTAAACTGACTGCATTTATTAAAAATCGCATATAACGTTTTGTTAGGTAAATTATAAGTATTTTCGATAAATGTGTGATTGAAGTTAACTTTGTAGTATTTAGAAATTGTATCTGTGATAACGTACTTATTACTTACGGTATTGTAAAACTGTGAAGTAATCTATTGGAAAATAAGTTTGTCAAGCATGCACTGCTTTCCCATAAGCCACATACTGCACTTGGAGGGTTGAACGCACTATAGATACAAACATTTTTACTGAAATAGACGTGCCTATAATAATTAATTTATTTCTTATTTCATTTTGAATAATTTCGACTAAAAGAATGTACAAACCTCGGCCTAGCGGCGCTCATCGGTGAACTACCTATTTCTTTTGAGAGAAATAAAATACATTCCGCCTTGTTATATAATTTACTATTACTTCCTGTTTACAAAAAGCTATTTTAAACAAAATTTAAAGATATTATTTTAAAAATATTGTCCTCTTTTTCTAAACAATCCTTTTTGCCTATTTTTTATAGTGTACGAAATATATTAACTAATAACCATACCAGCTGTACAAAAGCATGATTATTTCATCTTTTATACTGAAGGAAGACTGCAAAAGACATGCATATTAAGTAACGTATGTTGCAGAATTCTTGAAATCAACTTTATTCATAACTTTGGCAAAGTAGGTCTTTTCCTATTTCTCACTCATATTATAATTAAAACAAAAAATAAGTAACCGAGAAATGTGATTTTTATTAGTTGTCACTGATTATTCCAAATTACTACCAAATTTGTATTTCTTATTTATTAAACCTGAAAATGTTTACACACGAATGAAAGAAATTTATTGTGGAAAGTTATTTTCATAATGTCCAACGTAAACAAAATGATGAATGATAGTACAACATCAACAATTGCATAGCAGAATTTAGATAACAACTTCCTTTGGCTGTTTACAAAGAAAGTGTTACGAGCAGTTTATTGTTTCGGTAACACTGGGAATCTTAATCATAAACCAAGAAGTGGAAGACCTCGTGCTAAGAAATAAGAACGCTATAAATAATGTTAGAAATGCAATACAAGAAGAACCTACCACTTCAGGTAGAAGACTTGCACAACAGGTAGATTTATAACGTACCACTACCCATAAGGTCTTTGTCAAGATCTTCATATACATTCATATAAGATTATAACAAAAGACTGGAGCACTGTCAATGGCTCAATGAAAATATGAATGATGTGTTAAATTTAACATTTTCTTCGGACGAGGCTTATTTTCACTTACAGGAATACTTAAATTCTCAAAATATGCATATGTGGAGCCTTAACAGCACGTATTTTTTTTAGAGAAGTTCCTTTACATCCAGTTAAAATTGGTGTGTAGTTAGCGATGCCAAGGTGGAGAATTATCGGCCCAATATTTCTTGAAGGTAATATAAATGTTTTACTTATAGAGATATTATTTTGCGGCAATTTATTAATGAACTTCAAACTCCAAAAGGGCTTCTTCCAACATGATTCTGCTAAACCCCACGTTGCCAACAAAACATTAAATTAACTTCAAGAGTTCTTCGACGATAAGTTAATAAGCAAGGACAGATTTCCACCCATTCTTGTGATCTAACCCCGTTGGAATTCTTTATTTTTCCATACTTAAAAGATTCTGTATTCAGAAATCCAGTGCACACAATAGAAGATCTAACAAAAATATAATAAGAATATGTGAAGAAATAAATGACAGAATATTACAAAATATGTTTGATAATATAAAATTTTGCGTAAATGTGTGTATTAATAGAAACGGATTGCCCATTCAACATTTGTTATAATTTTTGAGTTTTTGTTAATTTTAATTTTAAAATAAATCATAATTCTTGAATTTACTATAAAGTGTTTTATTTATCACAAATGGATTTAAGTAAAATTCAACAGTATATGTAAAAAATACATAATCTCAAAAGGACTTACTAGCCAGTATTCTCCTAAACCTATATTCATTTAACCTAATTTTAATGCCTTAAACTCGTACTACCAACGAAATTTGGTTATTTGATTAGTGTTATAGGATTCTAGATACGAGATGATACCTTCATTTCATGGCCAAGCCTGATTTCAAAACTTTTGGGACACACGTTAGTTACCTACAGATAAAGTTTTGTTCTTAATTGTGTTTTAGTTTTGAATGTCTTATTACGACTTTGACATAGATTTTTACATAATAAACAATAATTATTTACTTATCATTTGTAAATAAAATAAATGTGAGAAAGTAAACATTGTGTAATAAATACATTGTCTATTTACAAACAAATAATACTTATCAATACATACATGAGAAATAGGTAGGTAGGTAAGTAGAAGTCATTATCTGTATTTATCAAAACCTTCAAAATAACAAGGACATAATTTTCTTAGTAACAAATGTACTAACACATTATTGGCTGGTTTTAAGTTTGTAAAATTAAATACAAATACTATCTTCTTTAAATGGAAAATTCTAAATTAGCAATTTAAAATATCAATTACGTGTTAATCGTATGAAGAACTTGTAATTTTAATAAAAAGTCGTTATCAAAGGTATTTATTATGAAAAGTTAACACGTTTTGATGGTTTTAATAATATTAGAGAAATTTTTTTAAATTAACACACCTACATACTTACCTAATTTTGTCTATGTAACTACAAATATAAACTAGGCCGACAGTTAATATTGCATTTTATGCAAGTACGAGATATCTTTCTGATTTATAGTTTAATCCAATAGTGAACTAGTTATTTCAGTCAGTTTACATTTTTCCTGTTATAATGCATTAGAATCTTCTTATATATGCCTGCACACAACTTAGAATTTTCATTTATAAATATTTTTATACATACTAAATATTATAACATTTTAAAACATTTTTGATATGAATGATGTTATTTTAAATCAATAAATGTTAAATTCTATAATATTAGCAAACATTGCCTGAGCAATTAATATAATGTGCCTTTCCTATTGGTTCGATTGCAAATTCAAACATAAAAGCAAATTTGTTACAATTTAATTTCATTAAAATCAGTTGGGTTATTGTACTTTTGCCTTCAAAATATCTAGCATTTTATGAATATACAGCACATTAAATGTACGGAATATAACTTTTAACATTAAACGGCAAGCTGTTTAGTTAAATTGTAGAGCAGGTGTGTAGCTGTACAAAATATTTGAATAGAATTATAAATCTCACTTTAACTGCGTTATTACGAAAATTCTGTTAGAAATCATTGTACTACGAGTACTTAGATTATTAATTATAATAATAACTAAACCAATATATAATGAAATTGCAACGCATTTAATAATAATAACCACGTTATAGCTCAGTGTTGGTAGCAAGTCAACAAACTATAAAAATTATGTAATCAATAATAACTAGAAAAGTACAAATCCGTTAAAAGAAATATACATAGAAATAAGAAATTTAGCAACTAGTTAATATCATAGCTAGTGATGGAGAAATTTAGATACTGTAAAAACAAAGACTGCAAAAATTTTTTTAATGCCTGGTGAGAAGTTTTCATTTCTAAACATTTTACTTCAAGCGGAAGCTTGTTATATAGTTTAATGACAATGTGTTATGTATATATTTTTCAAGTTTAAACTGAAATAGTCTAAGAAAATCAACAGATCTTGTGCCATAGTTATTGTACATCACATATTGCAAGGGTTTACCCTTATTCTTGCATATTTCTAAAAAAGCAGTCACTAAATATAAACAAAGCAACGTTAGAATGACTAACTCAGCAAAATAGTTTCAACAAGGCTCGTTATAACTTGCGTCAGCTGAAATTCTAATGACTTTCTTTAGACAGAAAAACCATGCTAACTTTTGAAGAATTTCCCATAATTACTATGAGATTGGAAAAGTGGAAAATGATATAACCTGGGCAGATAAAAACGAGGCAGGTTTGTCAATTTTCTCAAGAAGGACAAGACTCCGACAAGTTTAATACAAAAATTGGTTACGAGCTGACCAATTCACGATATTGTCAAGGTTATTCCAAGTGGTGTAATGTTTTCACTTAGAGAAGGTAATATTAGTATAAAAGATAACTATTGGTATTATAATATATTTTTTTTGCAAGAAATCACTATTCTATTTGTTTAAGGGATTCGAGTGACAATTAAGAATAGTATTTCAAATCTGTATGAGTAGTTAAAATGCTAGTGTCAACAGCAAATTGAATTCATTTAGTATAAGTTATGTTATTAATTATGTTATTTAATATAATTATTAATTAAGGTCCAAAAACGGAACCTTGCGGTACACCGTTACGTAGAAGCCACGCATATAGTACTTATTAACAAATACGCCCAGTTTCCTATCAATCAAATAAGCTATTATAAAGTGAACAAATCATAATAATAGAATTTGTCAATTACGATGTCATGATTCAGAGAATCCAATGCCTTCGCGAGGTCACATAGAATCAACTCGCAATAACTACCTCTTATAAAACACTCGATTATATACTTCATAACTTCAAGCACAGGTTGAGTGATGTTTCTATCTTTAAGAAAACTAAATTAGAATATAGATACTTCATAAATTAATTAGTAAGAAATTCATTTTTCTATTCTGAAGATTGCAATAGTATTACCGAAAATATACAGGGGTTAAAGCAAATAGTGTATGTTCTTGTAATAAGTGGTAGGAAATCGAAAATGGATCAGATAAGGTAGTATAAGTGTTTCCGCAATCTCCACTAATTAGCGAGATATTTCAAATTAAATTAATTAAATTTATAACACTTTGATAACCTTGCACTGCAATTATTTCGAGCCTATTCTATTTTGCAAATAATTTCTTGCAACAAGAGGAAAGTTTACGGCTGGCGCTTCAGAGTACTTCGTGGAGCATCATAAATTATAAAGGTTATTTGTAGTTGAAGTAGCAATTAGAAACCGAAGTACGTGTTTTACAAAGGCGACTGTCCTGAATGACGCTTATTCTTAACTACAAGAAATCGAAGATATCAAATATGCTTTACGTACAGTTTGAAAGTAATCGGCTATGCCACAATGAGAGGAAAGGTTATTTTGCATTTTACAAATAAATTGTTAAAATTGAGATTGAATAAGTTAATTGAATTAAAACTTTGAAAGTTACTAGAAAATATAAAAAGTTTCAATACAATTAACGGTAGTAAATAAATATTAATAAAATTCAGGGTATTAACATACATAATTATTGAAAAGTTAGTTAAACGTACACGCGGTCACGGACAAAGAATTGCATTAGAATTAAAGCTTAATCATCGTGTACTATGTTGAAGAAATAATAGTGAAGGAACTATCTTTAATAAGGCAGCAAACCCAAAATTACAAAAATGTCAATAACAACCCAATATATATCGGTCGAGCATCAATAGTAACGAATTTTAATTTTGAGTGAACTTTAATTATAGCTGATCAACATATCAATAATTTTTACCAATAATGGAAGACACCTCTAACCTTATGTAATTATCTACAGAAATACAAAGAATAAGGCAAAATTGAAAAATTTCGAACAATAGACTTTAATAAACCATTTATGGGCATTTGTGAGTATCACTGTAAATATTTCGGTACTTCTATTGTATTTGACCTGTTTTTATCAACGACAAGTTTCTCGAACTTGACTTGTTCCCACTTTTTCTGCTTAGTAGAATTTACAATTTTATGTAATAGATTTTAACCTTAACCATTAAGGTTATCAAAAAATTACATTAAATGTTTTATTGTGTTTAATAAGAACTATTTTCTGACAACTCCCGAATAAAAAGATCCATTAATTGTTGAATTCTGCCGCGACAAAATTTTGACTTTTACTAATTTTTTTCAGTAAAACTGTTGGCTTTAGGATTACAGAACAACAGACTGTTGTATAATACTTTTTTGTTTGTATTGATGTTTTTTATCACATGTTAGAAGAATATACACTATTTTCTTTACACCATGTGAAACACAAAATTAATAACATTAAAATAATATAAATATATATAAATATAAATATATAAATATAAATAATATAAATATGCATATATAAATACCGTTTAACTTAAAAAGTTGCAACCTACTTTATTAATTTCTATGCCAAGTATTCAGGAATATGAATTCTTAATCACTGCCAATGGTGTAGATTCAATAATACATCTAGCATCAAAATAGCAGAACCTTTTTGACGGACAATAAACAAAGCCGATGCTTGCTGTATTCAATAGCTTTAATACTTAAATCAGGTTAGAGAAATGTCTAGAATATTTCTACTAATCAATTTATGAGATAGTTTTAAAATTAACATTATTGGCTAGACCCAACATCTATGATACGGCGCAAGTGCCGCGCGGTCTCTGAAACTCGTGTCCTGTGCAATAACATAAATGGCAACTTTTTAAGTGAAATGATCTTGATAAAAGTAATTAACGGTGAAATGGCACGTTTTCTAATTTACAGCAGATTTTGATCTGAAAGTATTTGATGGGCACGAACTTCTAGTTTTATAAAAAGTAGCGAGCCGAATCAGAGTCAAACTAAAAATTGTATCACAACTGAAACAAAACGGAAAACAAAATTCATTTCATAGACTAACAATGGAAGCATAACTGGAACAGGATGTAATAACGATTCGATGTCAATCCAAAATAATTTATTTATTTTTGTTTTACTAGCTGCATTAATGCAATCTTCCTAGCTTCTAATATTAAATGACACATAATTTTAAACAAGTGAATTATATTCGCAACCGAAACCAAACCAAACACAAAAATTTAAACAAAATCAAAAAAACGTCTACAAGCAGTGTGTAACAGAAAATTCGTTTTGGCCAAACATTAATTTTCGAAATTGAATATTTGCGTTTTAGCTTTAATATTTTAACTAAATTACATTTTTAACCATCTTCGGTATAAAGATACTTGAATTTCGCATTTTTTTTAAATTAAGGATCTAAGGTTTTACATACATTGCATTTTACCTAACTAATACATAGTTGAAAGCGTATATGTGATTTATTCGTCTGCTCATGTATGGGATTGCATTTCAGATGAAATATGGCAGAAGGAACAGTTTTGAGTGTCTACATTGTCATTTGTTGTATTTTCTAGCAATTTCAGTTTGCTTGCATTTTGAAAAAGTGTGTCATGCTTCTATTTAAATAATTGGAAGTGATACCCTGGAGTTCTAAACATTTTATTTATACTTCATGAACAAGGATCCTTCAAGCAGAGTTTAGAGAATATTTAATCGTTGTTGAAAAGTTAACCATCCGTGCTTTCGGAGTTCTAAAGACAACAGCCTTCTTTTCTACAAAGAAATAATTTTCAGTTTTTCAGATTCGAAGAAAAATCGCCATAAAATATCAAATTAAATAAATCTGCGGAATATAGTTTAAAATTATCCGGATTCGATTTCCGTTAAGGTTGTATATTTTAATATGAAAAAATTTATTTGTCGTCCTATTTATAGCTAAAATGTTAATTTGTATAGTTAATATAGTTAATTTGTATCCAACCATTTTAAATAACTATTGAACGTCAAATTAAATTAGCCAGATAATTCAAACCAATAATATCTCGTTAAGCTTATAACATGCATGGTGCTTATAGTTTCAATTTAAAAAAACTGATAACTAAATTACTCTTTTTCATTTACTAATATTTGTGATCTGAGATCTCATAAAGTAAAGGTATTGTAATAATCTATTAAATATGAACTTTATCTAATTTTACTTATTCATGTATTATAGTTATACGAATTTCTTACTTGCGTAAATAACCTAGATAAGAGTAAATCAATTACTTTACAGTTGGGTGCTAATTTTATTGATGAATCAAAATCTAACTTTATAATCATGACCTTAATCAGAAACGTTTTCTTATAAGAATAATTATTGGGGCCCTGGTATTTGATTTCTTTGTTTAATTAGAATATTTTATTACAATATTAATTTTTGCTGTTTCAAATTTTGGTTGCCACTTGTGATTAAAAGTAAGTAAAAGTCATTAGCAATATACTACCCGCTAGAAAACACTGTACACCAATGTCTCAGAATTCGACACGTATAAACATCAATTTTTATTGTATGTCATGTTTAAAAATTTACAATTTTACTAATATTTTTACTGAAACAATATTAGAAAAATTCAACATGGATATTTTTGGAAAGGTTACATATCCGTTTTGGTAACAACTTTCACAAGATAACTAAAGTTAGTCCTTTTGACTTCCCTGCATATCATATAAATGATTCGTTACTTTTGCTATTTTACAAGTACTGATTACAAGTGCCCAAGAAATAGACATAAATTACTTTCTTGATAGATAACGGCAATTCCTTTAAGTTCCTTCGTATATTCACTAGAATCACAAATAACTTTTCACGCATTTGCTTATGAAATTTAGGCCCATTGAAAGAATTCAAAGTTAAAATCGAACCTGTTAACTATAACTATCAATGAAAACGAGTTTTTAAATCACCCCGTTCTCTTCGTATATTAACGGTTTATAATTTATAATTTTTGTAAAATGAAGATTACTTTGAACTATTAATTTTTATTTTCTAGAATTTCAATAGTATGACACCTTCAGAACGAGTAAATAATGATTTATAGAAAACCGTGACTAGATTGATTTCATGATTCAGGAGTAGGTTAAAAGTTGTCTAAGCTCCTATTTACCTAAAAATTAGCCGAATCGAAAGTTTGTCGTACGAGAAAGTGAGCGTACTAACCTCACAAGCTCCGTAAAGGCAAAGTTTTATTCGAAGTGCGTATAAAATTTTACATATACATTAGATATTTGATATACAAAATAAAAAATACTGAATCATGTGAATTATTATAATACGGGGTTATCATAGAAGAATGGTGGGGTTTCAACAATTCATACGAAGACAGTATGGAAATTTTGAGATGTTGTAGTGGTATCCCTGTTAGCCTCCAACCCAAAAGTTTGGTTAGGTTATTTTAGTTTGGTTAGCGGCTGTACGTAACTATGTTTTCTGATAAAGAAAAAGTAAAGTGTGTTTTGTTGCTGGCTGAATTGAAGTCCGTAACTTCAGTTCAACGTGCATTTCGACGCGAATACAGAAAAGATCCACCTCATGAAAATAACATACGACGTTGGTACAAACAATTTGAAGAAACTGGATCAGTTCTGAAGCAGAAATCAACTAGTAGACTAAGAGTATCAGATGAAACTTTTGCACTAATTAGACGAATTAGACGAAGCCTAGAGTTAGGTATTCTAAAAACAATAATTCACAAAGTTTTACACAAAAGACTGAAATTACACGCATATAAAATCCAGCTAGTGCAGGAATTGAAACCTGGTGATGGTGTAAAACGTTCCAATTTCGCTGTTGAAATGTTGAACAAGATTGATGAAAACCAAACATTTCTAAATGATATAATTCTTATAGGCGAAGCTACATTCCATATCAATGGGTGTGTTAACAGATACAATTCACGTATATGGTGATCTGATGAAATTTTTGAGAAACGATGCGACTCGCCTAAATTGAATGTTTGGTGTGGTGTGACGAAAAGTCGTGTAATAGGGCCTTTCTTCTTTGCAGAAAAGACAATCAATGGAATCGTGTATCGCGATATGTTAATCAATTATTGCTTTCCTCAGCTGGATGAAACCGAAAATATTCAACAACTTCATTTCCAACTAGATGGCGCACCCCCGCACTTTAGTGAATTTGTCGCAGATGCTTTGAATGAAAAGTTTGGACATCGATGGATAGGTCGACAAGGACCTATGCTCTGGCCTTCAAGGAGTCCAGACCTGACACCTTGCGATTTTTTCTTATTGGGGTATATCAAAAACATTGTTTATAGCCAAAATATTCGTGACCTACATCACCGAAAGAACAGGACTACTGAATCAATGACAGCCATTAACGCAAATATGTAAACTAACGTTTGGACAGAACTTGATTATCGGTTGGATATTTTCCGAGCGACTAATGGCTCATATATAGAAGTTTATTAGTTTATTAGTTATGTAAAAATCTGTTTCAGACGACGATTTCAATGAATAAACAACATTAACTGTAAGTAATTCTGTTTTCATTTAAATCATGTTCAAAACCCCACCATTCTTTTATGATAACCCTGTA
>JAHWXV010936598.1:0-13383 GCA_024586415.1 Phrixothrix hirtus | reverse complement strand
TATTTGTGGAAACTTTCACAGTTATTATTCATAATTAAAACAATTTTTTGGTAAAACTGTGTATCTTTAATAAAAATTAAACGTTTCGAAAGCTATTTACAAAAAAAAAAATTTTTTACAACTGTCAAACTTTGGCAACATAAATTCCAATTTTAAAATTTCAATTTTCTACCTTATTCTGATCTGGAGCATAAAAAAAATTAAGCAAAATACACTAGAATATGCTTAGCAGTTGATGACTTGCAGTAATATTCGTTTTAAATATATTTTTCTTAGAAAAATTCAAAAAATTTCAGGAGTTTTCAAAATCATTGTATGTAGTTTGTTATTATAATTATTATTATTATTATTATTATTGTTATTTTCCTTCATTTTAAGATGCTTCAATTGCTGTGATCATTAGTACCAAATATAATTTCCTCACTAGTATATAGTTTGTTGAAAATATCACTCACTTTATAAAATTCCAATACTTTTTTAACATTCTCCTCTTTATTATTTAATATTGTGCTGAATTGGATTCTACGGCGTATTTACGAATACCTTCTCTACACGACATTAATAAGTGTTCTACTGTTAAGCGCACATTGCAGAACTCACACATTGGTCGTCACGTTCTAGCCAAGAGATAGCTGTGTTTTATTCTTGTATGCCTCAATCGCAAGCTACATAGGATAACTTGGTAATTACGGGGTAATTCCTTGTTTCTAGATTTTTCTTTACTAGGATTTATTTGTTTAAAATGGTTTGACAATTGTTCCCAGTCGCTTAGTCTTATAATTTCGACAATTTCTTTTATATGGCACTTTAAGTCGGACAGTTAGATCTTTATACCTTTATCAGGTTCTAGTTTCGTTGCATACGCGTTTTTTTCCTTGTTCGCTTCTACATTTCCCTTAATTCCTACATGCCCCAGAATTCACACAAAGTGAACTACTTTATCTTGAGATTTTAGAAGCTCCGCTAACACGATTATATTTTGAACGGGCGTTTCCTTTGAGAAGGGGTTTTGTAGGCTAATAAGCGCTGATAAGGAGTCGGTACACATTAGAAAGGTTTTCTCCTTAGAAAATTGGCAGAAAAGGACAGCTTGCCAAAGCACATATAGCTCTGAAGTGTATACACTGCAATATTTAGGCAGAGTCTACCCGCATGCCAGATTTGGTACCACAATTGCAGCTCCAACGCCGTGTGGTGTTTTGGATCCATCCGTGTAAATTTCTACGTTACAATTTAAGCTCTTTCGGTCGTCTTCGAACAGAACTTTGAAGATGGATGTTGGTGTACTGTCTTTTATAATGAGGTTATGTAGTTGTGTACGTTAAGTGAATTTAACTGCCATGGGGGTGGGGGCGATGTCATATTCCTCGTTAGGGCCTAAATTTGGTAAATCGGCTTCTAGTTGTGCAAGACTTTTTACATACCTGATTTTAGACAGTCTAGATATATCGGACTTAGTATAAGTATGCGGTATGTGATGATCACTAAGTAATTCATAATTAACATGTCGTGGTAGAGATCTAATTTTCTCTGTGTAATTTAACAGTTTAAGTTGGAATTTATTTTTTAGAGGTAACACATCGGCATAGAAATTTATTGATGTTGCAGGGCTCATTCTAAAGGCTCTAGTAACCCATCTCAACGCCATTAATTGTAATTTATCAAGTTTCTTGACTCTAGAGGGTTTTGCTGAAGCATACACAGCGTAACAATATTTTATGCGTTATAGTAATAGCGATTTATACAATATGCTAAGAGCCTCATAGATTGCACCTCATTTTGTACTACCCAAAGGTTTAACTAAATTAAATTTTTCCGACAATTTGTTGCTATGTAATGTATATGTCGTATCCAATAGGGACCTTTATCGAAAATGAGGCCTAATAGATTAACGGATTCTTTTACTGGTATGGATTTCTCTTGGATTTTTAGTTGTGATTCTCTATAGTGGGATCGTAATCGACAGAAATGTACACAAGTTGTTTTGGAGGTCGAATAACAATAGCCTCTTGATCTTTCTAAATTATTTAGTATGTAAACTTCGTTCTGTACGTTCCATTCGGCTTCTTCCAACGATTCGGAACTACTGTACATGGCAAGATCATCTACGTACATACATCGTGAGACTGATGTATTAGCTTTTTCCAAAAGAAAGTTGCAAGCTACCGAAAATAAGGTAACACTAAGCACTGAGCATTGTGGTACGCCATTTTGTAACCTCCGCTGTATTGATTTTAAATTACCCAGCAAAACCTGGAAGGTTCGTTCTTTTAGAGAGTTTTCTAGAAGGAGCGATAGATTTCCACGCACACCCCATTTGTGTAACTGTTTTAGGATACCATGCCTACAAGTCATGTCATGGGCTTCTTCTAGATCAAAAAACAACAGCTATAAGATGTTTCCTTTGGGAAAATGATTCTTAGATGACATTTTATATTAGAATGAGAGTGTCGAGCGAAGAACGTTTTTGTCGACAAGTTTGTTACGCAGCTATGAAGCTGTTAGGTTCTATCCACCATGTAAGTCGATAATTGACCATCTTTTTGAAAATTTTGCTTAAGCAATTCTTTAGAGTTATCGGTCTGTAGTTAGGGGCATCTAATAAGTCCTTTAACTGTTTAAAAATGGGGATGATCGAACCATTCCTCAAGGTGTCAGGATAGTTAGTATATTTAAAGATTTTATTGTATAATTCCAGCAGTTTTTGCATGCTACTATCAGAAAAGTGTTTTATTAAAGTGTAGGGTATTGTATCAGGTCCTGGCGCCGATTATTTGTACGAAGTTAATGCATATTTCAATTCCGCTAGAGAAAAGGGTTTGTTGTAGCTAGTGGTTACTTCCGTGGTGAAATTCAATTGTTCTTCGTGCATATAGTTTTGTCTGAAGTGAGCATCGCAATTTACGGTACTACTGGCATTTTGGAATTGATATGCCACGGTTTCTAGAATTTCTTGGACGTCATGTACTATCGTACCGTCTATTATTGAAGTTTTTGGTGTTGAAGATCTTCTTCGTCCAGAGATGGCTTTGATTTTCGTCCAAACTTCGGATGATGTAGTGTATGTGGTTATAGTCGAAATATGTTCCTCCCACGATTTCTTTTTGCTCTGCAAAATTAATTTCCTAGCCTTCTCTCTCGTTGCTTTTAAAGGCTATTAGATTTTTAAGGGATGGCCTGCCTTTGTATTTGTTAAAAGACCGTTTCTTTTCTATTATTGCATCTTTAACGGTACTATTCCACCAAGGGACATTTCTGGTTCGTATTATACCTTTGGATAGCGGGATACTTGCAATGCATAAATCTAAAATTGACTGCGTTAATATGGCGGTCGCCGAATTAGTATTATCTGGCATATTTGGGATCCACAGGTCATCCTGGAAATTTTGCCAGTTGGTCTTTTTAAATAACCATTTCTTCAGTGTATATTCTGTTTTCTTGATACTATCAAGAGAAATTTTGATGAGAAAATAGTCACTAAATACAAATCCTCTTATATAGTCCATGTAAATCTATTCGCTGTAATACCTGAACACAATGTTAAATCTATAGCTGATGTACTACCACCTGCGATATTGAAATTGGTTGCTCTTCCTGTGTTGAGTAGTATGAGCTCGGATTCATCGATTAGAGTTTCAAGTAAGCTACCTTTCACATCTCGTTGGAGAGAGCCCCATGCTGAGGAGCGTGCGTTGAAATCGCCTAGGGCTATGCATGGTTTTAATAATTTCTCGAGTAAATTCAGAAGTTGGACAGCACTCCAATGTATGTTTGGTAAATATAAGTTATAAATTGTAACTTTGAATGGGAATAGTATTTGAATATCAATTGCTTATAGTTCGGGTGTCATATTAAGCTTGGCTGTTGGGATTTCATTTTTTATAAAGATTGCGACTCCACCCGAAGCGCGGTTATTTCCAATATAATTTTTATTGAAAAATTTATAGCCACGTAATGCGAAGCTTTCGATGTTTTTTAAGTGTGTCTCTTTTAGGTAAACACAGAATGGCTGATATTTACTTAGTAATAGCTTTAACTCGTATAAGTGTTTCCTAATGCCGGTGCAGTTCCAATGTAGAAGATTATTGTCTTGGTTGAATTTTGATATTAATTTTTTTTAACTTAACTAAACACTAATGTAGTAAATGACGATTTGCAAAGACTATACGGTAAATGAACACAATAATATAAATAACACGTAATAAACAATGAATATTAAATTACAAATAACTAATAAGGTAAAAGAAAATACCACAGCTTGCGTTTTTAAATAAGATATCACAGATAATATTTTGGTATCACATACTTAACGTTGACAAAAAGGATGAAAACTATTTTTTTTTCTATTTCTCAAGTGTTAGATCCACAGAAGGATTATCAGGTTGTTCGGGTTTCTTTCTGGGTCTTCCCGTTTTCAACCCAGGTTGCTTCTTCCTTCGTTTACTAGACAGCTAACTGGACTCAGATCCTGAGTCATTAAAGGATTTTGCGGGTGAAGGGGTCCTTTCACTTCGTTTCCTTTTTTCGCTTACAGTAGAATATACAGCTTCATTAACATCTAATACTAAATTCGAACGTGAAGGTATACAAGGTTCTTTGAAGGAAAAGCTGCTGGAGGTCATTAACGAGTTTTTGATAATTTCCGTGCAAATCTTAGTCATAATTGGTACGAGATCGTTGATAATTTATTTTATATCAGGCTCCTGTTTGGATGGTATTTGTTCATTGGCAGGATTTTTGATAGGCCGTTAATGTTGTGTTGTCACTTTTGCGAATGAAGTACTAGAGATTATCTTTGTGACCTTTGATTTTACATCAGCATAAGAAATGTTTTCTAGTGCTTTCGTTTTTTGTATTGCCGCTTCCTTTTGATACTTAGGGCAGTTTCTATACCTATAGGAGTAATCACTTCCACAATTTATGCACTGTTTTTCTGATGGACACGGTACACTATCATGAGGGGTACCTCCACAGAAGCATATTCACGCTTTTGGGCAGTTTACATTTGAATGCCCAAATTTTTGATAATTAAGGCATTGTAGATGATGTGGTACATAAGGACGTACGTCAAGCGAATAAAAGGCAGCTTTAATTTTCTGAGGAAGTTTGGATTTATTGAAAGTGAGAATAATATTTGATGTTTCAGTAAATTTTCCGTCCTTATTTCTGTAAATCCTTTTTACTTTAACGACATTTTCAGATTCGAGTTCCTGTAAGATTTCATCAATAAAGCAATTAAGAAGATCCGAACACGTAATTATACATTTAGAAAAGTTTAATGTTCTGTGTGGCTTGACACTTACTCTAAAGATGGTAAAAATTGCAGTAGTTAACAGCCTCTTAGCTTGTGCAATTGATACTGTTTCCACAAGTATGCCGTCTTTGATTTTACTAATGTCCTTTAAATTGCTAACTAATCCCTGCAAATATTTTGCAATTAAGAACGGGATAACTTTCGTAAAGCTTTCCCCGTCCACTCTTTCCATTACCAGAAACCGAGGGACTTGTCCCGTCTTTTCCCAGCTAAATTGTTGTTCTAATCTTGCAGTAGCTTTCCATGGAGCGACGCTGCTCACTTCATCACTCTCCATGGTTTCGGCCTGTAGCACTACAACAGCAGACCCAGGACCAGAATCTACTGAGGGAGATGTTTTATGTCGGATGTTCGACGACTCATCTGAGGCAACACTAAGTTTAAACATCACATATAAAATTCCCCTTTAACGCAGAGGATACGGCGTTTTATCCCTACCGTCGAGTTTGCCGTTAGCGGCTAACTAATGCATAGCCATTCATCCCATCGGCACGGTACCTTGCACCTTGGGATTGCGGATTTTTGATCTGGGTTTACTCTCATAGAGCCGTTGTATTTTGTTAAAGTGTTCAACAGAGCCACCTCGTGAAAAATGTGGCTCTTAGCCACGCACGGGCGGTCTTAGGGATAGAGAGGCTAACGGACCCTTATAGGTCTTTAATCGCTTCATATGCCTCTGGGTAAGAAAAGATAAGGGTGTAGTATATCTTTCTCCTTTCCCTTGTCTCCTATTGTGATTATTATTATCACAAAAGTCACTTTTACCCAAATCCAGCAGATAATTAGAATTTAAGTAATAAAGGCTTTCGATATGCTTTTGTCACAAAATTTAATGCTGGAGTTAGTTCTCTGACAAACAATACATGCTTAAAAGTGTAAAAAGTTAATCGAGAAAATCAACATGGGAACATATTTGGAAATTAAAGACTAATTAAGAACAAATTTAAAAGTTTTCAAAATACGTGCAAATGCATGTTACTAATTTTGATAGACAAACGAGGCAACTTGTGATGTCTTCATACAACTGCCAGAAAGACTTGTTCTAGAAAGGGACCAGACTAAAAAGCGTATTACATGAAACAATTTTGGTTTTACAACTTCACAAAATTAAAAGTATCTTCAAAAGATCCTTTACAAACAACAACGTCGTTTTAATTTGAATCACAGAAAACAAAAGACTCTAAGGAAATAGCTTCTGCCATTTGTCATAGTTGGGTTTTATAATAAACTGCTTTGAAAAGTAATAACGTTAATACAGTTTTTTTGATCACAGATGATTGTATCAGCCAGAATAAAAGTAACAGCATAATGGCAATAACATTAAATGGGTCTAGTATACTTCTTAACAAAATAAAATGCTTCATATAATATTTTCTGCTCAAGCGCACTCTTTTATATATCCCAATACAGTTTATGCACAGCCAGGAAAAAATTAAAAACAAAGGATACTATTACAAATTCGAAATCTTTATATAACGTTTATTGGAGCATTCAATGTTGGAAAAATGAAACAGAAATAAATTGTAACCTTCTGCTAGTTTTGATTTTAGAATTTTTAAATTAAAAGGAATAATATTAAAATGAATAAAAACCAACAACATAATTATATAAGGACAAGTTTATTATAAGACCGATGTTTACAAGTTTTACTTAATATTAAAAAGCGGTAGGACAGTAGCTCAAATACTGAAGACATTCTATCTATACAGAAACTTCAACTTTAAACAAATAATGGTGTTTTGATTTTAATACATACATTGGTGTACAGTAAATAGAAAAGAAACTTGAAATAATGTGAATCATTTTAGTTGCTGGAGCAAAGCCTAAACAATATTTTTCAAGTTCTTGTTCTGTTTCTGTTATTGCTTTTCCACGTAGAAAATAATGTTCAATGATAACGGTAAAATCAACATTTTCTATTCTAGTGTAATTAATATAAGTTCTTTACAAATGGCTATCAAACACCAACTAATGGACAGATACTATTTAAAATTGGTATAAAGCCATTCGGACGAATGTATTTTAAGAAAATAGTATTGATTTTTGCTTAACTTATTGAATTAGTCTCCTATGTGCCATATTTTGTATTCCCCCTTTTACCACACTTTTAAATAAAAATTTTAAATACGTATTGTATTTTTAAAAATTTAATGTCTATGAGAAAAAATAGTTTTAAATACAACTTTAGTGCACCTACGGTATTGTTTGTATTTTAGAAAGAACTTCTGGTTCTTTAAAGTGTTTATTCAAAGTAAAACAAATTTTTCTAAAGTTTTAAAACAACGAGCATGACGCACTTTGACTTTATTTGTTTAGAGCACCTATTTAAAAATTGAAATCGCAAGATCAAGTGCTCCATAATCATACAATGGAAAATTTTACCGAAAATTGGCTATTAATGGGCTGCCTTAGATATTTTTGCATAATAAGGGTTGATTTTTTTAGAATTAATAGTTAAATGTAAACTACTTAATGAACTAGTTTCATTGGCCATATTTTTTATAAAATCAAGTTTTTATTATTTACAAATACCCACCAACAAACAATGAAAAGTAGTAGACTTATAAGAAGATTGTAAAACACATACGGTTGTTGTTGGACTGCTGGAGTGAACGCAACATGTAAATTGTTACTCTTAGATAGAAATATAATTTTGATACATTTTCTTGGTTTTCAGAAAAAAAATATTCTTTTTGCAATTTACAGGAAGCGCAATAGGTTAAAATAGTATACGGGTTTATTATCCAACAGTAATTGTAATTTTTTTGACCAAAGGTTTCAGTATACTACGGCACATTATATAATTTGCAATAAAATTGCACCAAAATTGAATTTATTTTTAACGCAAAAGTTTTTAAAGAATCAGTGGTTGTAAATTAGCTGTGTTTAAAATTTGTAGGCATAGATATTGTTAACAAATGTATAGCTTCCGTTGATTTTACAAATTTTGAAATAACCATTTCTTCATCAAAATAAAGAAAATGTATCAAAATTGTATTTGAATGTTTTAGGTCCACAATATTTTTTTATTATTTTGAATGTTTTTGCAATATAATTAAGTACATTTAATTGTCGCTATCGCAATGTCATGATTTAAAATACATACATGTATGGATTTTCGAAAAGGTTGTTGACTATAAATAGTATCACGAGCGATTAAAGTAGTATGTACAAAAGCGGCAATTTATCTGTCAAGACGAACGTGCGCGCCTTCTATTTCTCGAGGTACTTTAGGGGTTTAGATCGAAGAATTACTCTAGACCTCGTTGTAAGTTTATATTCAAAGCAGCAATGTAGTATTAATCCCTGATACATGTTTAATGCAGCTTGAATTTATCCAAGTTTTATTACTGTTATGATAACCGAAATGGACCGTAGGTTATGAAAATTCCATCAAAGGTCAAAAGAAAGAAACCGCTTATATAAAATTCGAGATATAGATAAACCGATTACGCCTCTCTGATTACTAGAAGCGAACTAAAAATGCGACAGATTTCTTTGGAATAGGGAGTATGAGAACTAAAGCTATTGTATTCGGCTAGTGATGCTTAAATATAGCTAAATATCTAAAACCCATTTTGGGTAAGTAAAGCTTGTTCGTACAAAATTTTAAAATTAATTACTTTGTAGATTTAAGTGTATAGACTAAAATAACAATTAAAATAGGCAAATCAAATATTTCTTTGTAATGATAATCCTGAATAATTCTAAACAACAGTTTTTGAAAATAAACCATTAATTATAATCCGAAGTTTTGTATTTAATATAAAATAATAACTGCTTATTATTAGATTTTGTTCTATATACATGCAACTTATTATTCAGTCTAGTGATGGAGCAAATTTGTTTGTCAAACGGATAAAGCTATCCATTACGATATCAAACAAATTACTACTAGCAAATGGTTAAATGAACAGTAAACAGGATCAAATAAATTGTTCTGTTTACTTGTATACTGTATATTGCTCATTTCTATAAAGCGTTTGTACAATTTATTAACGTCCATTTATTTTGTAATTACTGAACACAATGTATTCAAATTTGAACGAAACATTTGTATTTCAAGCCTCTTCTATTTGAAAGATCAATTATTTGTTGCCACTGAATGGTAGCTAAAACGCGTTTAATATTATGAATTATGGTAGCCAGAACTACTTCTACATTAGTTATGGTATCATAATAGTAAAACTTATAAATCAATTCATTTTAATGCATATACCTTATACAATAATCGTTTGTTCCACTATTTTGTATAATTTTTTAGGGACAACTAGTCATTAAATTTGATCAATTATAAATTTCGCGAAAAAGAAAAATCTTATATTATCATATCGAACTTACGTCTATACATGACCCACAATGTGAAAAACAAATTACTATAGTCCCATTAAGTACTATATATTTATATAACTAAAAACTGATATATGTTTAATTTTTAAACAATTTATTTTGTTTCGGACGCTACACTTAGAATGAATTTATCATGCTTATTAACTTCGCAAGATTCTGTTCAAAGAAGAGATTAATACTGTAATACATTTTAAGCGATTTTTGTATTGCAAATTTTAAAACTGGAAACAAGTGTCGGTCAAGTGTATTATTATTGAATGGAACTGCACCACATGTATTTAGAGTAGAGCATATTTTTTACTAAAGAAAATGTAGCCCAAACGTAATTAAGAATTTTATGTTTTTTACCATTTATTTTTATAAAATCATAGTGTTAACTAAATTCAATCAACACTTTCAATCTTTATATTATTACATACAAAACGTTTAATGACCTTTTACATATTTCGTGTTACGCTTTGTCATATCTGGATTTCTTCAATCCCCAATATAAGATCCTATTATAAAAAGGTACTTTTATGTAAAGCTAAAGTTGATATTGGTATTGATTGGTTGAGTTCCATTATCATTCATAATTAAAAATCACCAATTTGGTTCGTGGCGCCATACCGACATTTTTCAATTAGAAACAAATATTGACATTGTATAAGAGAAGCACCAAAATATAGATAAATTTGAACTACATTCGGTTAAGATCGCTTAATTTGAATTGTTGGAGAAATTGAACATCTTTTCATGCGTAAATAAGTAATTGCATCACTGAAAATAGTCACCATTACAAATGAATTAAAATTTGCAACAAACTACACTCTTGACCAAAAAACTCCGGACACCTATAAAATTGTAAAATTTTTCATGCATATTGTGGTAAATGTTGCAAGCACGCATTAACTTGCTTTATTTTATTAAATATCATTAATGTGACGTTTTAAATGCAAATAGTGTGCTTTGGGCAAGAGAAATTGTCTGTTTTGTAACTTATAGTCTTAAGCGTAATCTCGTTACAATAGTTTTGGGTATTTCTTTTGCCTGTATTTGAAATTTTTCACCTATTTTGATAAAATCTGAATTATTGTCAGTTTTTTGTGCGAATTTCGTTAAATGAGAACATACGATATTGCAGAAATCGTAGCATTGAACGAAAATTGTCGCAGTGTAACATATATTGCAAATTTGTTGAATCGTTCCAATACTACTGTTTATGACGCGTTTAGAAGATATCGTCAAACCGGCCAGTAAACAAGAAGAGAGGAATTAGGAAGAAAACGGAATCTACGTAAGCCTCGTGAACGTTTTCTAACATTCGCAGCACTTAGGCGGTGCTCTATAACATTAAACGTTCTTGCTAGCCATCTATTGGTAACTCTTGCAACGGAAATTTCTGCTCAAGCAGTTTGCAGAGTGCTAAATAAATTTAGTAAACTGGTAGGATGTTCAAAAATAGCTCATTAAACTGCTAGGCTACGGTTTGCAATCGAACATCAAGTTTGAATGGCTAATCAATGGAGTTTAGTAATGTTCTCCAACTAGTCCCGCTTTTGTCTGCATTCACCCGATGGAGGTTAACGTGCATGGAGAGGTTTTGGTGAACGTTTTTCTCCTTGCTGCACTGCGCCAAGGATGTTAATTGAGGCCAAGGTTTTTTTTACAATAGATAGGTACATGACGCAATGTTTGCAAGGTGATATTGTTCCATATGCACCATTTATTGGGGAAAATTTTCGCGTCCACATACTGCTCAAATTGTGACTCGTTATCTGGACAATGTTAAAATTCTTCGTCTACAGTTTTCAGCTAAACACCTTGACCTAAATCACACTATGCATCTAGGGAATATGTTAGGATGGAACATCAGGAGCACGGAATTACTATTCCAGAAACCATACAATAGTAAAGAATAACATTAAATGGAGAATGGGATGTGTACCACGACAAATAATTTAAAGACTTATTAGAAGCATGCCTCGACGATTGGAAGCAGTTATCCAAATTGGTAGAGGTAACACTCGTTACTAAGCTCAATTTTTAAACAAAGACCAACTGTATTTCTCTGTGTTTGTTTGTTGAAGTTTTTCAGTCTTCCCTTTTTTATTTTACGTCATGTTCTATTATACAAATAAACGTATTATCTTATTTTTTCTATCACTAATTCTTTATATTTTAAAATTAGGCATTCTCCGCAAAATTTCATATGAAAAATAAAAAAATCTGACGTGAGACAATACACGACCTTCTCTTACGTCCATAGATATTCCAATAGCATCCAAAAAAGATTATTTTATTGTTTACGTTTATTTTAGAAACGATAATTGTATTGATTACCCATCCAAGATACTAGGCAGGCGAAAGGCTGCTTAACTCCGAAAATTTTTGTCTGATAACTTACTTCAACACAATTTGTCAGAAAAACTGTTAGTTTACTTAAATGGTCATTCAATACATAATAACCCTAGCACATTTAAAAAAAAAGTTATAGAGGTTTCCGAAAAAATCCCTAAAAATTGCAAGAATTAAGTGATATTTTCAGTTATTCGACTTTAATTAAATTCTTGAAGTCTTATGTGATCAAGATAAAAAATTGAAATACACAATTTTATTCTTATATGATGTTTAGTTTTTGAGATATGTTGTTCACAATTAATACATTAAGGACTTGCGGTTAATCGATTTTTGAAAATTTATTAAAGAAACTGCTTAGTTCTTATAAAACGGAGTGAAATAGCTAAAAAAATATACTAAGTTTTAGGAAAATTGTTATCGCCAATTTCAAGAAAATCGCGAAAAGCGAAAATTTGGAAAATATCTAAAGGTGATTGAAATAAAATGGATCTTCCGGTATTAGATTTTAACCAAATTCTTAATTTGGAATACCAATGCAGTTATGATCACAATGGTAAATTTTCATTCAGTTAGGGCTTTTAGTTTCATAGTTATTTTATTTAGAGTTAACGGTGACGTTACATCTGGTTACTCAATTAACGGAAAAGTTTCTGAGAAACACCCTAAACTATATGAAAGGCCATTAAATGGCCAAGAAATTCAATAAGCTTTTAAAAAGTTATTACAACCAATTTCGAGAAAATCGTGAAAAACGAAAAATTTGGAAAATATCTAAAAATAATAAAAACAAAGTTGTACTTCCGGTCTTTAGATTTTAACAAAATTCTTGATTTAGCATATAAAGGTAGTTAGGATCTCAAAGATAAGTTTTCATTTATTTAGGATTTTTAGTTTCATAGTTATTTTATTCACAGTTAATAGTAACAGTACTTCCGGTTACTCGTTTTACGGATATTTTTCTGAGAAACTGTCATAATTATTTGAAAGTACATCAAATGCCTAAGAAATGTAATGAACTTAAAAATAATCGTTGCAGCAGATTTAAAGAAAATTGCGAAAAACCAAAAAATGACGGGAGTAGAGTGGCACTTCCGATTATTGGACTTTACTAAAATTGTCCCGTGCAAGGATGAACACAAACTCAAATATAAAATTTTGTTTATCTGGAATTTTTCGGTTTCGAGATATCCTGTTCACACATACGCGCAACCGCGCACGTGCGCACGCGTGCACGCGCGCACGCATACACACGCACAGACACTCATAGGAACACACATATACACACAGGCACACACACACACACACACACACACACACACACACACACACACACACACACACACACACACACACACACACACACACACACACACACACAC